>CM040913.1:2661129-2671129 GCA_023029165.1 Gobiocypris rarus
GGTTGGGTTGTTTTAACCCAGTGGTTGGGTTGTTTTAATCCAGAGGTTGGGTTGTTTTAACCCAGCGGTTGGGTTGTTTTAACCCAGTAAATGGTTTTTACTTAACCCAGCGGTTGGGATGAATGTTTGCACATCGTGCTGGCCATTATTTATTTAACCCAACTATCGTTTAAAAATGACTGTATGGCCAGCTTAAATTGAGCCCAAAATAGTTTGTAAATCAACTAGAGGTAATCTTACTAGAGGTAACAATAATAATCAAAAGGTGAACATTTATTAAAAGGCAATTTAATAAATGTTTATTGTTTAATTTTTATTCATTAAACTTATTAATAATATAAATTTATTAAACATATTAATAAATGTTAATTTCCAACATATTTAGGGTTAATTTTAAGCAAGCAGTAGAGCACTTTTTAAACAGTAGTTGGGTTAAATAAAACTACCCAGCACAGTGTGCAAACATTTAACTCAACCGCTGGATTAAAACAACCCATTCACTGGGATTAAAACAACCCAACCTCTGGATTAAAACAACCCAACCACTGGGTTAAAACAACCCAACCTCTGGATTAAAACAACCCAACCACTGGGTTAAAACAACCCAACCTCTGGATTAAAACAACCCAACCACTGGGTTAAAACAACCCAACCTCTGGATTAAAACAACCCAACCACTGGGTTAAAACAACCCAACCTCTGGATTAAAACAACCCAACCTCTGGATTAAAACAATTTAACCACTGGGTTAAAACAACCCATTTGCTGAGTTAAAACAACCCAACCTCTGGATTAAAACAACCCAACCTCTGGGTTAAAACAACCCAACTGCAGGGTTAAAACAACCCAACCTCTGGATTAAAAAACCCAACTGCTGGGTTAAAACAACCCATTCGCTGGGTTAAAACAACCCAACCTCTGGATTAAAACAACCCAACTGCTGGGTTAAAACAACCCATTCACTGGGATAAAACAACCCAACCTATGGGTTAAGACAACCCAACTTCTGGGTTAAAACAACCCAACCACTGGGTTATAACAACCCAACCTCTGGATTAAAACAATTTAACCACTGGGTTAAAACAACCCATTTGCTGAGTTAAAACAACCCATTCACTGGGTTAAAACAACCCAACCTCTGGATTAAAACAACCCAACCTCTGGGTTAAAAACCCAACCTCTGGATTAAAACAACCCAACCTCTGGGTTAAAACAACCCAACCTCTGGATTAAAACAACCCAACCTCTGGGTTAAAACAACCCAACCACTGGGTTAAAACAACCCATCCTCTGGATTAAAACAACCCAACCACTGGGTTAAAACAACCCATTTGCTGAGTTAAAACAACCCATTCACTGGGTTAAAACAACCCAACCTCTGGGTTAAAACAACACAACCTCTGGATTAAAACAACCCAACTGCTGGGTTAAAACAACCCATTCTCTGGGATAAAACAACCCAACCTCTGGATTAAAACAACCCAAGCACTGGGTTAATATGTTCACCTTTTGATTATTATTGTTACCTCTAGTAATTATGTCTGATTTTTAATTTACAAACTATTTTGGGCTCAATTTAAGCTGGCCATACAGTCATTTTTAAACGATAGTTGGGTTAAATAAATAATGGCCAGCACGATGTGCAAAAATTCATCCCAATCGCTGGGTTAAAACAACCCATTTACTAGGTTAAAACAACCCAACCGCTAGTTTGTCCATTTTCAACCCAATTTAAATTGTTTTTAACCCAGGGTTTTTTAGAGTAACACAATCAATCTAACATTACTAGCACTTACAAACACGCCTTCCTGCCCTCAGACACTGCATTAATCTGCAGTAAACACGAGGCCTTCACACAGGATGTGAGTGGGGTTTGTTTTCACATGCATGCTGGGTAAATATCCACAGCCTCAAGCCGACAGATTTCAGAGAATCGCTGCTTTATTAGAGAGCGCTGACGGGATGATTTATGAGGGACGTGCTACGACCTTCCTTCCGCAAATCAACCCAAATGAGGGAATAATGGCTCAGAGAGAATATTAGCAATAACCAGAAAGCTGAAACACGTGTTGAAGGGTGTTTAGAGAACGTTAGACGGATCGCTGTGTGTGTGTGCGTGTGCGAGCGTTTATTTATCATTTAACACCAGCAGCAAAGACTATTTTTAAGGCGAACTAAAAGTGGTAGATAAAACAATTATCACAATAAAATGGCAATAAAGAGAGAAAATTTTATGCAATAATTTACCAAATATTTATCTTGCAAAAACAATAAAATACTGATCGATTATTTCTGTAATGCTGATTTCACTGTAAAATAATTACTTATTGTAAAGTGTTATCATTATATTAAAGTTAATTAAAAATTGAAGTTGCTGAACTTATTTTGATAAGTTGAAGTACTGTAAAAACATAAGTTGCCATGGCTTACTGATCATAGCATTTTTTTAGTGTGAAAAGTTCACCATATGACAGAACATCTCATGTCTGGAAAAATGTCCAGAAAAGATTTCGGGCTCATGAAAGCGTTAAATTATACACTATATTGCCAAAAGTTTTGGGACGCCTGCCTTTACATAAAAATTTTAATGCCATCCCATTCTTAATCCGTAGGGTTTAATATGGAGTAGCTTTGCAGCTCTAACAGCTTCAGCTCTTCTGGGAAGGCTTTCCTCAAGGTTTAGGAGTGTGTTTATGGGAATTCTTCTAGAAGCGCATTTGTGAGGTCAGGCACTGATGTTGGACGAGAAGGCCTGGCTCGCAGTCTCCGCTCTAATTCATCCCAAAGGTGTTCTATCGGGATAAGCTCAGGACTCTGTGCAGGCCAGTCCAGTTCCTCCACACCAAACTCGCTCATCCATGTCTTTATGGAGCGACGCTTTGTGCACTGGAGCGCAGTCATGTTGGGACAGGAAGGGGCCGTCCACAAACTGATCCCACAAAGTTGGGAGCATGAAATTGTCCAAAATGTCTTGGTGAAGCATTAAGAGTTCCTTTCACTGGAACTAAGGCCAACCCTGAAAAACAACCCCACCCCATAATCCCCCTCCACCAAACTTTACACTTGGCACAATGCAGTCAGGCGAGTCCGTTCCCTGGCAACCGCCAAACCCAGACTCGTCCATGGGATGGTCAGACAGAGAAGCGTGATTGGTCACTCAGAGAACGTCTCACTGCTCTAGAGTCCAGTGGTGGCGCTTTACCCCACTGCATCCCACGCTTTGCATTGCTCTTGGTGATGTAAGGCTTGGATGAGCTGCTCGACCATGGAAACCCATTCCATGAAGCTCTCTCCGCACTGTTCTTGAGCTCATCTGAAGGCCACAGGAGTTTGGAGGTCTGGGCGATTGACTCTGCAGAAAGTTGGTGACTTCTGCGCTGTGACCCTCAGCATGCGCTGACCCCGCTCTGGGATTGAATTGCTGTTGTTCCCAATCACTTCCTCTTTGTTATAATCCCACTAACAGTTGAGCGTGGAATATTTAGTAGTGAGGAAATGTCAGGAATGGCCTTATTGCACAGGTGGCAACCTATCCCGGTCCCACGCTTGAGTTCACTGAGCTCCTGAGAGCGAGCCATTCTCTCACAAATGTGTGTAGAAGCGTCTGCATGCCTAGTGCTTGATTTACACACCTGTGGCCATGAAGGGATTGAACACCTGAACTCAGGGATTGGGAGGGGCGGCACAATACTTTTAGCAATATGGTGTACATAAATCAAAGCTTTTCTGATGAACACAAAATGTTTTAGATGATAATTTCAGTTTTATCTGCCGATGGGCTAAGAAAAACAATCATGTTTTCCCTTTGAATTAAGTTTATGGTAGTGCCTTAGTTAAAGCCTTTATATATAATGTTTAATAACCATTTTCAGATGTAACAAGGAATCTGTGAATTATAATGCATTTTAACTTTGATTATAATTACGAAATGATATAATGCATTATGCCATACATTATGAATACCTTTATACACTCTAAAAACAACCCAAGTTGGGTTGAAAATAGATTAACCCAGCAATTGGGTTGTTTTAAGCAAACATATAACCCAACCGCTGCTTGCTTGAAATGAACCCAAAGTATGTTGGAAAGTTTTATATTTCTGACTCCACTGACAGATATTTGTTCCTGTTTTAAGCATAAACTCACTTTTGATGATTTTTTTCAGTAAGCAAGACTTATTATCATCTGTAATTTTGCTTCTCCAGTAAATGTGTCTTGCGTTTAGATATTTGTGCTGGAAGACTGGGCAAGAACATCATTTTTTCAACATTAAAACACATGGATTTGAATTGGTTTTCAGGACTCAAACTCAACGCCACACAACTATGGATGTTTGTTTGTCATTTCAAAACCGATGGGATTATTTTTGCAGCGAGACTGAAATATGAAGTGCAATACGAGACCCTGATTACGAGGCTGTTCTTGGGTTTTTCAGCCCTATAAACACTGTGTTAGCTCTCAGATGAAGGACTCTCGCCAGCTCTGATTAATATCAGCGTTGCTGTAAAAGCAAAGCCAAACGCATCACAGCCCAGCCATTAGCCAAATGATTCCCAGATGCACAGGACTGATTTGGACTCGCTCCGTCTGCTCTTGGGAGTTCACTAAATAAACCTTAAAGAAAACATCATAAAGTTACAAGATGCAAGGCAGGATTTCATAAAGTACACCTCTCCAACGCTCTCTGTGCGTGAAGTCATTCAGTCTAAAGAAACAGCAGAACGTGTCTAAAGTAAAGTCTGGTCTTTTTCCTATAAGCTGTGCATAACTAAACTCGGTTCATATTTCTGCACATAAAGATGTTTATGAATAATAGTTTCCTCAAGGCATGATGCTATTCAAATAAAACTAGGCTGAAAGATCAAAGATGCTTGATTTTAATAAGCTTGCATGATATATTAATGTTATTTTAATTTTAGTAATATTTTGAATTTATTTTAATTTTTTATATATTTTCCATTTTCAGTATAATTTTAGTTGAAGTTTTAGTAATTTTATAGTTTAAAAAAAATATATATATGTCTACATAATTTTTTTGTTTTAGTGTCTTATTTTATAAATAACATTACATATACTGTATATATATAAACATTTGTGTGTTTATAATATATAATATAGTATATAATCACAGAAAATCCCAGGATTGTTGCAAATGTACTATTATCAAACAAATTTGCTAAAATCCATCGAAACTGCATTTTGATAATTAATTTTCAAATAATTTTATGCAATATTTATGAACTTAATTGAGAGACTAAATCCAGAATGATTATTTACTTAACTAGATATAATAAACTAGAAGCCAACAAGTTGATTAAAAATTCACATTAACTGACAGCAGTTATATAGTCATGCACATATTAACAAACATATGTGGATAAAAACACCTTCAGATGTGACTAAACGCCCAACAGACTAAGAAACAACACACGTTCACAACCTTTATGAATTTTAATCATTTTTACAATGTGAAATAATTGTGGAACAAACTGAGCGGGAACATATTCATGGGAAAAACAAAAACATACATCATGAGCGATGATGAGGTGGACAGAAGATTCATGAACTGAGAGAAACGAGAACAAAACGAACCAAAACTAAGAGAGACGGAAATCAGTGGATCCGAGGAGAAACGAATAATAAGAAAATACAGGTATTTCATGATTCAAAACAAAACAAGACATGTAGAAGCTCTGAATCTCCTGCTGTAAACAAATAAATAAAACCAACAGAAATCCTTCAAACATATCCAGAAATGAACGACTAAACATATGGCATTAAAAGAGGTATTTGTGTTCTGAAACTAAGAAAATATGAAGAATAATGTGATCTGTTTGATGAAACTAGGGGAGGCGCTATCGTCCGAACCTGAAAAGTCGCCTCCTCGTAAACGCAGAGATGGAAATTAATCGGAGAGGTTCAATAAAAATCCCCATGTCGATCGATCACCGTCTGAACGGGCCGATAGGTTGTGGTCTCCAGATTTATCATCGTTAATAGTTGATTAAATAAGAGCTAAAATGCTCTCAAGGTGTAGTTTGCAGAAACCCACTGCAACCTTAACAGACGTTTACCACACACGTTATGAGTATAGGAACATTGATACAAAAATAATAAGTAGCACTTTACAATAAGGTCTCATTTGTTCATATTACATAACGCATTAACTAAACGAACAATGAGCAATATATCTTCACAACATTTATTAACCGTAATGTTAGTCAATCAAGATGGGTAAGAACTACTGTTACCAACTCTAGTCAAAAATCACTGAATTTATTTTAATTTAAATTAAATGAATGTGCTATATTTTATTTACTATTTAGTATGTTTAGGGCATTTTATGGTATTAAAATATATTTATGCAGTATTTATAATCCATTTATTCACTTTTTTAACAATAAATCGGAACAAGTTGTGTTCCAAATTTGAGGTTGATATCTCTAAAAATGAGCTTTCAGTGAGAGTTTGTTTGTGCGCAGTAACAAGTGAAATTCGTTTTTACGCAAATTTCTGACCGCGAGGAGCATGTGTGACTATTTTTTAGGACCTTTTAAACCTTTTTGAATTTTTTGTGTGTTCACATAGCAAGTGCCAAAACGTTTACCAAGTTTCGTACCATTCTGAAAAAGTAAAAAATGCAACAACAAATAAAATAAATAAAAATGTAAAATTTGCACCAGCAAAAGAGCACCAGATGTTTAAGATTAATTAATTTGTTTCATTGTTAGTTCACGTTAACTAATGATAATAAATTAACCTTATTGCAAAGTGTTACCAAATATAACACGTTAAAACTCTGCGCTACATTAGACAAAACAACGAAGTAAACAGTAATTAATGATTGAATCCTTATTAGCACCAATCTCAGTGTTGATACCTGATGACGAGCAGGTCAAAATAAACGAGTACACTGAACCGAACAATCACAGTGCTACTTCACAGAACGAGGCTGAACTTTTTGGTCGTTTTTACATTTCTACGGAGCCCCGCACATGACATGCGTGAAAACACAAACATGTATGTTGTGGCCACAAATTAACAAACCGCTCCTGCAATGTACTAATACGTCAGCATGTTTTACTAATTCATTCGAGCGATTCATTATACAGCGGACAATTTACATACAAATAGGGAACAAATTATTATATCGCACACAATTTACTTAAAACGAGCGATCAAAATTATTACATCGCACAAGATTTACGTACAAAGAGCGATCAAATTCTTATATCGCACACAATTCACTTAAAACGAGCAATCAAGATTATTATAGCGCACACAATTTACTTAAAACGAGCGATCAAAATTATTACATCGCACAAGATTTACGTACAAAGAGCGATCAAATTCTTATATCGCACACAATTCACTTAAAACGAGCAATCAAAATTATTATATTGCACACAATTTATGCACAAAGAGCGATCAAATTATTATATCGTGCACGATTTACGTACAACGAGGGATCAAATTATTATGTCGTGCACGAATAACTTAAAACGAGCGATCAAAATGATTATATCGCACACAATTTACGCACAAAAGAATTATCAAATTATTACATCGCACACAATTTACGCACAAAAGAACGATCAAATTATTATATCGCACACAATTTACTTAAAACAAGCAATCAAAATTATTATATTGCACACAATTTATGCACAAACAGCAATACAATTATTATATCGTGCACAATTTACGCACAACGAGGGATCAAATTATTATATTGTGCACGATTTACGTACAACGAGGGATCAAATTATTATATTGTGCACGATTTATGCACAAAGAGCAATACAATTATTATATCGTGCACAATTTACGCACAACAAGGGATCAAATTATTTTATTGTGCACGATTTACGTACAACAAGGGATCAAATTATTATATCGTGCACAATTTACGCTTTACACACAACGAGGGATCAAATTATTATATTGTGCACAGTTTACTTAAAACAAGGGAATGAATGATAATATTGCGCACTATTTACTTAAAATGAGGGAACGATTCATTAATTTTTGTTGTCATGTGCAGGGCTCGTACATTTCTGCTTAGTGTTTACATGTTTCGACACGAAGACTGAACGATGAGGTATTTCTTTCATTTGTCAAGTTTCCCTTGAGTGTTTCAGTCCCCGTCAGAGTATCGCAACATTGGTCAAATCATCTGAACGCTGATATGTTTATATCCACTGCAAAAACATCAAGCTACTTGTAAAAATGACTACAGGTCGTGTTTAATTCATATTTTAAAAACTAATTTCACATCACAAACTGAAAACGAAAAAACACAAACATTATTTTCCTCTGTACAAGTCGACGTCAGACCACGAGCACCAATTTAAAATTATTAAATAATATAGATATATATATAAAACCGGACTTAAAAATACTCATTCTGTACAAAGTTACAAATATAATATACAATAAATGGCTGCTGGGTAATTATTATAATAATAATTAAAATATTAAACTCTTATACACAAATATACACTTGTGTGTGTAGATTACAGAACGTAAGACTAACTCAAACTCGGATTTGTGTGTTTCTGCCTGTTTTCCAGCACAAATATCTAAACATACTAGATATTAATAAGAAAGTTTAGATATTTGGCCTGGAAAACAAGACTTTTGCAAGATTTTTGGCAGCTTGAACCTGTAAATCGGGTGTGTTTTTAATGGCTTCCTGTGAAATCTGCATGTGTGGCTGTTACGACCCTGTCTTCTGTTGTGTTTTGCGGGTGTGATTTTGGCTGCAGACAATTATGCCTTATTGATTAATTTATGGGTGGAGAATATAAAAGCCGTTTCCACCTGCTCATCCGTAAATCCCTAGACTTTGTTATATTTTTGTAATGGATTACTATGGTGTTTAATAAATAATCTTGCAAGTCAAACTATTCGTTTGCATGTGTGATCGTCTTTTATGTGACGGTCGAGATCGAGCTGGCCGTGACAGAGCCTAAAGAGTCGCACTGAGCTTCATGATGAACAGAAGTAAAGGCTGTGTGAGCGCTTCACCCGCCTGGGACAGACACACAGAGACAGAGAGAGCTGCTATCGTACCGGCTTCCATGCTCGTCTGTGCCAGGAGGCGGAGCCGGGGCAGGGCTGGCCGCTACACTGCTCCGTATCGGGAGGTTTGTCCAGCGTGTCACAGTTGTGCTCGTTTAACCGCTGACCGCTCGGACGCTGACAAACCACCAGCCTCGTCCGCTGACCACCACCACACGACCGCGTGCACTACAGGACACACACACACACACACACACACATGTTGTGTTTCCATGTTTTATGGGGACATTCCATAGGCGTAATGCATTTCATACTGTACAAACCGTACTTTCTATCCCCCTACACTGCCCCTAAACCTACCCATCACACACACACACACACACACACACACACACACACACACACACACACACACACACACACACACACACACACACACACACACACACACACACACACACACACCACACACACACACACACACACACACACACACACACACACACACATGTTGTGTTTCCATGTTTTATGGGGACATTCCATAGGCGTAATGCATTTCATACTGTACAAACCGTATTTTCTATCCCCCTACACTGCCCCTAAACCTACCCATCACACACACACACACACACACACACACACACACACACACACACACACACACACACACACACACACACACACACACACACACACTACCCATCACAGGAGACATGCTGCATTTTTACATTTTCAAAAAACATCACTTAGTGTGATTTATAAGATGTTTTCCTCATGGGGACCAAAAAATGTCCCCACAAGGACAAAAATTTGGATATTGCCATCTTTGTGGGGACTTGTGCCGTCCCCATACCGTAGGGATTACCAGTCCACACACACACACACACACACTCACACTCACACTCTCTCTCACACTCTCTCTCACACACAGACACACACAGACACACACACTCACACTCACACTCACACTCACACA
>CM040913.1:2676129-2688629 GCA_023029165.1 Gobiocypris rarus
TGTGTGTGTGTGTGTGTGTGTGTGTGTGTGTGTGTGTGTGTGTGTGTGTGTTACTCACAGTCGTCCATGACCCGTATCTCCACTGTGTGTGTCGTTGACCCGGTTCTGCAGGTCTTGGTGTGTTAAACACTGATGCTGCGCGAGGACAAACTGACAACTCACAGTCCTACACACACACACACACACACACGCATATGTCAGATTCATATGTAAGAGATGATGTTGTTCATCACACACTACCAGTCAAAAGTTTGGAAAAATACCAAGGCTGCATTTATTTGATCTATACTACACTGAAAGCAGCCTTGCAGAAGAGACTTCTTCCAAAAACATTATCAAATGGTAATTATTCCCAGCGTTGACCCCCGGTGTGTATGGAGTGTTTGACCACCTGACTGTCTCGAGGTCTGGCTGCTGCGTTACACTCCCTGTCATCCAGCGTCTCACCGTACACTCCCGACACACACCTCACCGCACGCCTCTGATAGCCCTGGCCGCAGCTGACCGTACACTGCAAAACACCAACATCACACACACTCAGAAACACTGAACACACACACCAGACAGAGCCAGCCGAGGAGTGTTTCTCACCGTACTCCAGCCTCCGATCTGCCAGGACGCACATTCGGGAAGCTCACAGCTGCCCACCGCTGAGGGTTTGGTGCTCGGGTCACAGCGCGCCTCACTCAGATGCTCGTCTCCCAGAATGCACTGCACCTGGCGGTGTCGGATGCCCTTCCCACACGTCGCCAGACACTGAACAAAGCCACAGTTACTGATTATTTTAAGCATTTTAAGTAAGCTAAGTTTCAATATATATTTTAAATGCATAGGATTCAGTTCAGCTTCTAAACAGTTTGATTAAAGATCCAATGAAGTGTATTGCCTAAAGTATTGGGCCGCCCCTCCAGATCCCAGAGTTCAGGTGTTCAATCCCTTCATGGCCACAGGTGTATAAATCAAGCTCTAGGCATGCAGACGCTTCTACACACATTTGTGAGAGAATGGCTCGCTCTCAGGAGCTCAGTGAACTCAAGCGTGGGACCGGGATAGGTTGCCACCTGTGCAATAAGGCCATTCCTGACATTTCCTCACTACTAAATATTCCACGCTCAACTGTTAGTGGGATTATAACAAAGTGGAAGCGATTGGGAACAACAGCAACTCAGCCATGAAGTGAAATCCCAGAGCGGGGTCAGCGCATGCTGAGGGTCACAGTGCGCAGAAGTCACCAACTTTCTGCAGAGTCAATCGCTCCAGACCTCCAAACTCCTGTGGCCTTCAGATGAGCTCAGGAACAGTGCGGAGAGAGCTTCATGGAATGGGTTTCCATGGCCGAGCAGCTCATCCAAGCCTTACATCACCAAGTGCAATGCAAAGCGTGGGATGCAGTGGGGTAAAGCGTGCCACCACTGGACTCTAGAGCAGTGAGACGTGTTCTCTGAGTGACCAATCACGCTTCTCTGTCTGACCATCCCATGGACGAGTCTGGGTTGCCTGGGGAACGGGACTTGCCAAGTGTAAAGTTTGGTGGAGGGGGGATTATGGGGTGTTTTTGTCATCAGTACCTCACTCCACTGGCTGGCGCTCCATTCGGGACAGGGCACGTCGCTGCAGGGTTCACTCAGGACTCTCTGTTGCTCGTCACACTCTCGCTCCACCAATCTGCGGCCCAGATTGTTCATACAGAACGCCTGTCGCGTCCGAAGGCCACGTCCACAGCTCTTCGAGCACTGGAACCACAGTCACAACACAGAGAAACAACATGAACAATCACATGCAAATCTACAGATCCTTGTGTTAAAATACATTTGTTTCGAACATCAAATTTATATACCAAAAACACTTGCTGTAAATATCCTCTCATCACTCAAAAGAAACAGTGAACTTTCCTCGGATGATTCAGAAGACAAGTCTTCAATTTTGAGTCTTAAACTTCATTAGTTCCCATGCATTTCATATTTTAGTCTTTGCTGTTTTTAAGAGTGTTAATTCAATCGCATGGAAACAAATAATGGGTCAATTTGACCCCAACACAAAAGTTGCAACAAAATGTGTACAACCTTTCCAAAACACATTTATGTGTTGACACTTTGCATGTCCATTCATGACCCTTAAAGATAAATAATCACCAAATTTCAAGAAGTAATAAATAGATTAACCAGCGTTTCAAGCAGTTTGAAAATTGGAAACTCAAAACACAATTGGAGGGTTTGGGGCTGTTTTTATATCACTATTAAAGTGCCCTATTGTGCTTTTTTTGGATATGGTCTTTCATTTTGTGTGTAATAGAGTTGTTTGGAAATATAAAAGGTCTGCAAAGTCTCAAAGATCAAAGTGCAGATATATTTTGCAAGAGTTTTTGTCTCTCAAAAGGAAGAAGCGATTCTGAACTGAAAAAAGTCATCAGTAATTCAGTCTCACTTCCTGCTGAACATGCATAGGTCTTAAACTAATTTGCATAATGCTCTACTCTGATCTTGATTGGCTGAACAGTGTCTGCATTGCCCCGCCTTCAAACACTGTAGTTGTCTCTGAGACTGGAAGGGTTTGGTTAGGGTTGTTCATGTGGAGATGCACACACACCGTCAAAGCAAATCCACTTTGATGAGACTGATACGGTAAAACCCACGCCAACGTTACTGTTCCTATCACTGTGTGTCAAGATCTGAGTTTCAGATATGATCATGAGCATTTGATTTCTGACCAATAACAACAGACTGAGTCATCTGACCAATCAGAGCAGAGCAGCTATCAGAGAGGCGGGGTTTAGGGAGACTGAATCCTTGATCGAAGCGTTTCAGACACAGTGATAAAAGAGCTGATGCTGCAGTGGAGATTATGAGAAAATTAAAGTGTTTTTTGACCTTGAATGCATGCAAACATATTGTAGGAGACTTCATAACTAAATTAGCAACATTTGAAAACATGGAGCATAATATGGGCACTTCAATAAATGAGGATATGAGCTTTAGTGTATTTCACCTGAGACCAGGCGCTGTACTGCCAGCTTTTGAGAAGACAGTCTCCATGACAGGCCTCTCGCGTCTGTGGTTTGGGCAGGTCTGCGCAGGCGCGGCTCTCCGTGCGTTCACTCAGTCTCTTGCTCTGGCTGTAGCGCATGCACACCACGTCCAGCGTACGGTAACCCGGACCGCATTTACTGGAGCAGTCGCTCCTGCCTGCCACGTGCCACCTGGAGAGCACAGAGAAAAATGTTCCGCGTTCAGTTTATTTGGTCTTCAGTTGTGTTCACATTTTTAGCAAAAAAACTTCAAGAAAATGTAATTGCATTATCTACCAAAAATTTGGGTTAAATATTTGCATCTGTACAATGATTCAATTCAGTTCGGCAGCAAATGCAATTCAATTTCCTTGATCTATTGGCTAAAATGTAAACAAAGCAGAATAGACATTTAAAATGAGCAGTTTTGGTTTTCATTTCAGTGTTTGCAGAATGTGTGCTTTCAGATTTTCTGTGGATGCTTCACTAGAATAAGTCACGGGAGCTGTTGTGTGCATGTACCTGAGTTCACAGTCACTATTGCAGGGCTCTGTTGCGCCGCTGGGTCGAGGAAGATACTCACACCTCTGCTCCGAAACCACCAGGTGATCACTCTTACGAACACACACGGCCTTCCGTCGCTGTTCACCTGCAGATGAACGCACACGTGAAGCGTAAGTGACTTCCTATACAGGTGTTTAAAAGCAGGTTTTTAAACACATAGGGTGAGACACACCAGAGAGAGATGAGAAACAGATGAGAAACACCAGAGAGTGATGAGAAAAACCAGAGAGTGATGAGAAACACCAGAGAGAGAGATGAGAAACACAAGAGAGAGATGAGAAACACCGGAAAGTGATGAGAAACACAAGAGAGAGATGAGAAACACCAGAGAGAGAGAGATGAGAAACACCAGAGAGAGATGAGAAACACCAGAGAGAGATGAGAAACACCAGAGAGAGAGAGAGATGAGAAACACCAGAGAGAGATGAGAAAGAGATGAGAAACACCAGAGAGAGATGAGAAAAACCGGAGAGTGATGAGAAACACCAGAGAGAGAGATGAGAAACACAAGAGAGAGATGAGAAACACAAGAGAGAGATGAGAAACACCAGAGAGAGATGAGAAACACCAGAGAGAGATGAGAAACACCAGAGAGAGATGAGAAACACCAGAGAGAGATGAGAAACACCAGAGAGAGATGAGAAACACCAGAGAGAGATGAGAAACACCAGAGAGAGAGAGAGATGAGAAACACCAGAGAGAGATGAGAAAGAGATGAGAAACACCAGAGAGAGATGAGAAAAACCGGAGAGTGATGAGAAACACCAGAGAGAGATGAGAAACACAAGAGAGAGATGAGAAACACCAGAGAGAGATGAGAAACACCAGAGAGAGATGAGAAACACCAGAGAGAGATGAGAAACACCAGAGAGAGATGAGAAACACCAGAGAGAGATGAGAAACACCAGAGAGAGATGAGAAACACCAGAGAGAGAGTGATGAGAAACACCTGAGAGAGATGAGAAACACCAGAGAGAGATGAGAAACACCAGAGAGAGATGAGAAACACCAGAGAGAGATGAGAAGCACCAGAGAGAGATGAGAAACACCAGAGAGAGATGAGAAACACCAGAGAGAGATGAGAAACACAAGAGAGAGATGAGAAACACCAGAGAGAGATGAGAAACACCAGAGAGAGAGTGATGAGAAACACCTGAGAGAGATGAGAAACACCAGATAGAGAGAGATGAGAAACACCAGAGAGAGATGAGAAACACCAGAGAGAGATGAGAAACACCAGAGAGAGATAAGAAACACCAGAGAGAGATGAGAAACACCAGAGAGAGAGAGATGAGAAACACCAGAGAGAGATGAGAAACACCAGAGAGAGAGAGATGAGAAACACCAGAGAGAGATGAGAAACACCAGAGAGAGATGAGAAACACCAGAGAGAGATGAGAAACACCAGAGAGAGATGAGACACACCAGAGAGAGATGAGAAAGAGAGGAGAAACACCAGAGAGAGATGAGAAACACCAGAGAGAGATGAGAAACACCAGAGAGATGAGAAAGAGGAGAAACACCAGAGAGAGATGAGAAAGAGGAGAAACACCAGAGAGAGATGAGAAACACCAGAGAGAGATGAGAAAGAGGAGAAACACCAGAGAGAGATGAGAAACACCAGAGAGAGATGAGAAACACCAGAGAGAGATGAGAAACACCAGAGAGAGAGATGAGAAACACCAGAGAGAGATGAGAAAGAGATGAGAAACACCAGAGAGTGATGAGAAACACCAGAGAGTGATGAGAAACACCAGAGAGAGATGAGAAAGAGAGGAGAAACACCAGGGAGATATGAGAAACACCAGAGAGTGATGAGAAACACCAGAGAGAGATGAGAAACACCAGAGAGAGATGAGAAACACCAGAGAGAGATGAGAAACACCAGAGAGAGATGAGAAACACCAGGGAGATATGAGAAACACCAGAGAGAGAGATGAGAAAGAGAGGAGAAACACCAGAGAGAGATGAGGAAGAGAGGAGAAACACCAGAGAGAGATGAGAAACACCAGAGGGAGATGAGAAACACCAGAGAGAGATGAGAAACACCAGGGAGATATGAGAAACACCAGAGAGAGATGAGAAAGAGAGGAGAAACACCAGAGAGAGATGAGGAAGAGAGGAGAAACACCAGAGAGAGATGAGAAACACCAGAGAGAGATGAGAAACACCAGAGAGAGATGAGAAAGAGATGAGAAACACCAGAGAGAGATGAGAAACACCAGAGAGAGATGAGAAAGAGAGGAGAAACACCAGAGAGATGAGAAACACCAGAGATAGATGAGAAAGAGAGGAGAAACACCAGAGAGAGATGAGAAACCCCAGAGAGTGATGAGAAACCCCAGAGAGTGATGAGAAACACAAGAGAGAGATGAGAAACACCACAGAGAGATGAGAAACACCACAGAGAGAGATGAGAAACACCAGAGAGTGATGAGAAACACCAGAGAGAGATGAGAAACACCAGAGAGTGATGAGAAACACCAGAGAGTGATGAGAAACACCAGTGAGTGATGAGAAACACCAGAGAGAGATGAGAAACACCACAGAGAGAGATGAGAAACACCACAGAGAGAGAGAGATGAGAAACACCAGAGAGAGAGAGATGAGAAAGAGATGAGAAACACCAGAGAGAGATGAGAAACACCAGAGAGTGATGAGAAACACCAGAGAGATGAGAAACACCAGAGAGAGATGAGAAAGAGATGAGAAACACCAGAGAGAGAGAGATGAGAAACACCAGAGAGAGATGAGAAACACCAGAGAGTGATGAGAAACACTAGAGAGATGAGAAACACCAGAGAGAGAGATGAGAAAGAGATGAGAAAGACCAGAGAGAGATGAGAAACACCAGAGAGATGAGAAAGAGATGAGGAACACCAGAGAGAGATGAGAAAGAGATGAGAAATGCCAGAGAGATGAGAAAGAGATGAGAAACACCAGAGAGTGATGAGAAAGAGATGAGAAGCACCAGAGAGAGATGAGAAAGAGATGTGAAACACCAGAGAGAGATGAGAAAGAGATGAGAAACACCAGAGAGAGATGAGAAAGAGATGAGAAACACCAGAGATAGGTGAGAAAGTGATGAGAAACACCAGAGAGAGATGAGAAAGAGATGAGAAACACCAGAGAGAGATGAGAAACCCCAGAGAGAGATGAAAAACACCAGAGAGAGATGAGAGATGAAAAACACCAGAGAGTGATGAGAAAGAGATGAGAAACACCAGAAAGTGATGAGAAAGAGATGAGAAACACCAGAGATTGGTGAGAAAGAGCTGAGAAACACTAGAGAGAGATGAGAAAGAGATGCGAAACACCAGAGAGAGATGAAAAAAGAGATGAGAAACATAAAAGAGAGATGAGAAACACCAGAGAGAGATGAGAAACACCAGAGATTGGTGAGGAAGAGATGAGAAACACCAGAGATTGGTGAGAAAGAGATGAGAAACACAAGAAAGAGATGAGAAACACCAGAGAGAGATGAGAAACACAAGAAAGAGATGAGAAACACCAGAGAGAGATGAGAAAGAGATGAGAAACACCAGAGAGAGATGAGAACAAGATGAGAAACACCAGAGAGTGATGAGAAATAGATGAGAAACACAAGAGAGTGATTAGAAGGTGTTTGAGGACAGAAAACCAAAAATGGGTGCAGGCAAAAGACCTAGAAAGAAAGCAGAACCTTGACACATGCGGCTGCACTCCTGCCACGGGCCTGACGGATCCCAGACAAACTGTTCCCGCTGCTCCTCGATGGGAATACTGAAGGAATATCTGACATCAGGATTATACAGGTTTCCCACACACAGAACCTGGGACGACAGGAAGTTCACAAAGCCTGTAAATCAGTGATACAGAAGGCCCGATATACTTCAAGCGATATTGAAAATAAATACTAATACTGACATTAAAATGAAAACAAAATATCTCAAAATAAAAGCTAACTCAAAATATTAAGACTCGCCTGCAGCACAAGCTCCTCCTCAATCCGTTGCGTACAGTTGATCCGTTCCTCTGTAGTGTTGGATCCGCTGTACTCAATCTCTGCTCCCTTAAAGGTGATTTCCCTTTTAAACATGGACACTACAAAGTTCCCGTTCAGGAGGAAGTTGGACTGACTGTCAGACAGAGCTGCAGATCAGAGGACGAAAGGATCAGAACTGGACAGATCAGATGTCATTGGTTTCCTAATTATGTTTTTTCTGGATTGGTTTGCATGCACATTCTTCATTGAAGTACCATGCACATATCATGAATATGGAAATCATTCAGAATTTTTAGCATGTATCAGAGGACCATGGTATTATCATCACTGTTACACTAGGGTAATATGGCCTGGTAAAATATGTACTGAACTCACCGAGGTAGTTATCATCTTCTGGTAATCCTGAGTAGCTGACCTGCTTTATATCTATGTTAGTCGCACCAGCAGGAATCCGAACCACAACGTTATAACCTAAAACACCAAAGAGTGATGAGAACAAGATGAGAAACACCAGAGAGTGATGAAAAATAAGAAAAACCAGAGAGAGAGATGAGAAAAAGATGAGAAACACCAGAGAGAGAGATGAGAAAGAGATGAGAAACATCAGAGAGAAATTAGAAACACCAGAGAGAGATGAAAAAGAGATGAGAAACACCAGAGAGTGATGAGAACAAGATGAGAAACACCAGAGAGTGATGAAAAATAAGAAAAACCAGAGAGAGAGATGAGAAAAAGATGAGAAACACCAGAGAGTGATGAGAACGAGATGAGAAACATCAGAGAGAAATGAGAAACACCAGGGAGAGATAAGAAAGAGATGAGAAACACCAGAGAGTGATGAGAAAAGGTTGAGAAATACAAAAGTGATGAGAAAGAAACTAGAAAACCCAGAGAGTGATAAGAAAGAGATGAGAAACACCAGAGAGTGATGAGAAAAGGTTGAGAAATACAAGAGAGTGATGAGAAAGAAACTAGAAAACCCAGAGATTGATAAGAAAGAGATGAGAAACACCAGAGAGTAATGAGAAAGAGATGAGAAACACCAGAGAGTAATGAGAAAGAGATGAGAAACACCAGAGAGAGATGAGAGAGATGAGAAACACCAGAGAGAGATGAAAAACACCAGAGAGTGAGAAAAAAGGTTGAGAAATACAAGAGAGTGATGAGAAAGAAATGAGAAAACTTAGAGTATGATGAGAAAGAGATTAGAAACACCAGAGAGAGATGAGAAACACCAGAGAGTGATGAGAAACACCACAGAGAGATGAGAAACACCAGAGAGTGATGAGAAAAACCAGAAAGTTATGAGATAGAGTTGAGAAAAACCAGAGCGAGATAAGAAACACCAGAAAGTTATGAGAAAGAGATGAGAAAAACGATAGTGATGAGAACAAGAGGCGGAACAGCAGCAAGTGATGAGAAAGAGATGAGAAACGCCAGAAAGTGATGAGAAAGATCATAGAAACACCAGAGAGATGAGAAAGAGATGGTACCACCAGCGAGAGAGATGAGAAAGAGATGAGAAACAACAGGGAGAGATGAGAACAAGATGAGAAACACCAGAGAGAGATGAGAACAAGATGAGGAACACCAGAGAGAGATGAGAAAGAGATGAGAAACACCAGAGAGACATGAGAAAGAGATGATACACCAGAGAGAGATGAGAAACACCAGAGAGAGATGAAAAACACCAGAGAGTGATGAGAAAGAGATGAGAAACACCAGAGAGAGATGAGAAAGTGATGAGAAATACAAGAGAGTGATTAGAAAGAAATGAGAAACACCAGCAAGTGATGAGAAAGAGATGAGAAACATCAGAGAGTGATAAGAAAGAGATGAGCAGCATAGAGTAATAAAAAATTTGAGAAACACCAGAGAGTGATGAGAACAATATGAGAAACACCAGAGAGAGATGAGAAACACCAAAGAGATGAGGAACACCAGAGAGAGATGAGAAATACCAGAGAGTGATGAGAAACACCAGAGAGAGATGAGAAAGAGATGAGAAACACCAGAGAGAGAAGAGAAACACCAGAGAGAGATGAGAAACACCAGAGAGAGATGAGAAACACCAGAGAGTGATGAGAAACACCAGAGAGAGATGAGAAACACCAGAGAGTGATGAGAAACACCAGAGAGAGATGAGAAACACCAGAGAGAGATGAGAAAGAGATGAGAAACACCAGAGCGAGATGAGAAACACCAGAGAGTGATGATAAAGAGATGAGAAACACCAGAGAGAGATAAGAAAGAGATGAGAAACACCAGAGAGAGATGAGAAAGAGATGAGAAACAGCAGAGAGAGATGAGAAACACCAGAGAGAGATGAGAAAGAGATGAGAAACAGCAGAGAGAGATGAGAAACATCAGAGAGAGATGAGAAACACCAGAGAGAGATGAGAAAGAGATGAGAAACACCAGAGAGAGATGAGGAACATCTCTGAGAGTGATGAGAAACACCAGAGAGTGATGAGAAACACCAGAGAGAGATGAGAAACACCAGAGAATGATGAGAAAGAGATGGGAAACACCAGAGAGAGATGAGAAACACCAGAGAGAGAGATGAGAAACACCAGAGCGAGATGAGAAACACCAGAGAGAGATGAGAAAGAGATGGAAAAACACCAGAGAGAGATGAGAAACACCAGAGATGAGAAACACCAGAGAGAGATGAGAAAGAGATGAGAAACACCAGAGAGAGAGATGAGAAATACAAGAGAGAGATGAGAAAGAGATGAGAAACACCAGAGAGAGATGAAAAACACCAGAGAGAGAGATGAGAAAGAGAGGAGAAATACCAGAGAGAGATGAGAAACACCAGAGAGAGAGATGATAAATCAGAGATGAGATGGAGATGAGAAACACCAGAGAGTGATGAGAAACACCAGAGAGTGATGAGAAACACCAGAGAGAGAGATGAGAAAGAGATGAGAAACACCAGAGAGAGATGAGAAACACCAGAGAGAGATGAGAAACACCAGAGAGAGATGAGAAACACCAGAGAGTGATGAGAAAGAGATTAGAAACACCAGAGAGTGATGAGAAAGAGATGAGAAACACCAGAGAGTGATGAGAAAGAGATGAGAAACACCAGAGAGTGATGAGAAAGAGATGAGAAACACCAGAGAGAGATGAGAAATACAAGAGAGAGATGAGAAAGAGATGAGAAACACCAGAGAGAGATGAGAAACACCAGAGAGAGAGATGAGAAAGAGAGAAACACCAGAGAGAGATGAGAAACACCAGAGAGTGATGAGAAACACCACAGAGAGATGAGAAACACCACAGAGAAATGTGAAAGAGATGAGAAACACCAGAGAAAGATGAGAAACACCAGAGAGAGATGAGAAATACAAGAGCGAGATGAGAAACACCAGAGAGAGATGAGAAATACCAGAGCGAGATGAGAAACACCAGAGAGTGATTAGAAAGAGATGAGAAACACCAGAGAGTGATGAGAAACACCAGAGAGAGATGAGATAGAGATGAGAAACACCAGAGAGTGATGAAAAAGAGATAAGAAACACCAGAGAGAGATGAGATAGAGATGAGAAACAGCAGAGAGTGATGAAAAAGAGATAAGAAACACCAGAGAGAGATGAGAAAGAGATGAGAAACACCAGAGAGAGATGAGGACAAGATGAGAAACACCAGAGAGAGATGAGAAAGAGATGAGAAACACCAGAGAGAGATGAAAAAGAGATAAAAAACAACAGAGAGAGATGAGAACAAGATGAGAAACACCAGAGAGAGATCAGAGAGTGATGAGAAACACCAGAGAGAGATGAGAAACACCAGAGAGAGATGAGAAACACCAGAGAACAACCATAACAATGAGAAAGAGATGAGCAGCATATAGTAATAAGAAAAAATGAGACACACCAGAGAGTTATGAGAACAAGATGAGAAACACCTGACACGTAACTCTCACCATATTGTGCGTTGTTGAAGGTTCCAGCGAGGGTCTTACATGACGAATTGTCTCCTCCACAGACACCACACTTATCATTTCTTGCCTTTGAATTCAAAACGTGGTCACAACCTGCTTGCTAAAACACACACACACACACACACACACACACACACACACACACACACACACACACACACACACAATCAAGATTGTCAGTTCCTATTTGCATCACACAAATGTACCATATGCACATACCATAGATTTAACATTATTATAGACGTACTGTGTTAACATGATGGTATTTGGTTAAATGCCATAGCTGTAACATGTTATTCTTTTAATTAACTTATAAATAGCATGGTATATTAATAAAGTAATCATGCAGCACAGTGGTAAATATTAAACCGCAGTATTAGCATTTTTAGAGGTTGTTTCATACCCTGCAGAGGCCTTGAACACAGATATCATACGTGTCTGGTCCACAAGGGGTTCCGTCGACAACTCGATCCCTCAGCTGATAGTATGCCATCGTCCCCGTGACACGACAGAAGAGTTTACAGCGATCTTTCATCACAACTGAGAAACAAGAGAGATGAGAAAGAGATGAGAACACCAGAGAGAGATGAGAAACACCAGAGAGAGATGAGAAAGAGATGAGAACACCAGAGAGAGATTAGAAAGAGATGAGAAACGCCAGAGAGATGAGAAAGAGATGAGAAAGAGATGAGAAAGAGATGAGAAACACCAGATAGTGATGAGAAAGAGATGAGAAACACCAGAGAGAGATGAGAAAGAGATGAGAAACACCAGAGATTGGTGAGAAAGAGATGAGAAACACCAGATAGAGATGAGAAAGAGATGAGAAACACCAGAGAGTGATGAGAAACACCAGAGAGAGATGAGAAAGAGATGAGAAACACCAGAGAGAGATGAGAAAGAGATGAGAAACACCAGAGAGATGAGAAACGCCAGAGAGAGGTGAGAAAGAGATGAGAAACACCAGAGAGATGAGAAACGCCAGAGAGAGGTGAGAA
>CM040913.1:2693629-2696129 GCA_023029165.1 Gobiocypris rarus
TAATAATAATAATAATAATAATAATAGATAACAAAATAACACGCCTCATCTCTGAGCTGCATGCACGGCTGTCTTGCGCCTGAAGAGACGTCCATGTTTCCAGTGTCCTGTCAGAGAAATGACCCATAGCGCACCATCAGAGCTCTATAAACACAGGCTAACTGAGCGGGTCGCTGGTGTGTGCCGCTGCATAACTGAGTTCATAATCTCACCCTGCAAACCTGCATCTATTAGCACACGTCTGTCTTCACATGAGCTGTTTCATCTGGAAGATCTGCAGTGTGTTTCTCAGAGGTTCAGACTGAAGAAACACAGTGTGTGTGTGCAGGGATTTGGGTCTGTGTGGGTGGATGTGAATATCGCAGGTCTGGTGCGATTGTGGTTTCTTCTGATGGGACGTTTCTGAGGACGAACTAAATATGGACCGAAACTGCTCTACCGCATCACTCACAGGTGGTTTGTGCTCCAAGCCGCAGCTAAACAAATGCAAATGCGTCTCTGGAGCCACCTCACAAAAACACTTTCACACTTATGTTGCAAATCACACACTGAGCTCAAAACACTGCTGGCATGACAGAGAACCGCAGGGCACGTATGTGCAGTCACGGCCACACGGATCAGACGTGTGTGTGTGTGTGTGTGTGTGTGTGTGTGTGTGTGTGTGTGTGTGTGTGTGTGTGTGTGTGTGTGTGTGTGTGTGTGTGTGTGTGTGTGTGTGTGTGTGTGTGTGTGTGTGTGTGTGTGTGTGTGAGTGAGTGAGTGAGTGTATGTGTGTGTGAGAGTGTGTGTGAGAGTGTGTGTGAGAGTGTGTGTGAGTGTGTGTGTGTGTGTGTGTGTGTGTGTGTGTGTGTGTGTGTGTGTGTGTGGACTGGTAATCCCTACGGTATGGGGACAAAATGTCCCCACAAAGATGGCAATATCCAAAATCCTTGTCCTTGTGGTGACATTTTTTGGTCCCCATGAGGAAAACATCTTATAAATCACACTAAGTGATGTTTTTTGAAAATGTAAAAATGCAGAATGTCTCCTGTGATGGGTAGTGTGTGTGTGTGTGTGTGTGTGTGTGTGTGTGGGCATGTTTTTGTGAAATATCAGGACACAAATGTGTATAATGACATGGGTATGACACAGGTATTACAAAAAGAGGGTGAAATATGAGGACGTTCCCCATGTCCTCACTTTTCAAAATGCTTATAAATCACACAGGATGAGGTTTTTATCACAGAAAGTAAACTGTGTGTGTGTGTGTGTGTGTGTGTGTGTGTGTGTGTGTGTGTGTGTGTGTGTGTGTGTGTGTGTGTGTGTGTGTGTGTGTGTGTGTGTGTGATGGGTAGGTTTAGGGGCAGGGGCAGTGTGTGTGTGTGTGTGTGTGTGTGTGTGTGTGTGTGTGTGTGTGTGTGTGTGTGTGTGTGTGTGGACTGGTAATCCCTACGGTATGGGGACAAAATGTCCCCACAAAGATGGCAATATCAAATTTTTGTCCTTGTGGGGACATTTTTGGTCCCCATGAGGAAAACATCTTATAAATCACACTAAGTGATGTTTTTGAAAAAGTAAAAAGCAGCATGTCTCCTGTGATGGGTAGTGTGTGTGTGTGTGTGTGTGTGTGTGTGTGTGTGTGTGTGTGTGTGTGTGTGTGTGTGTGTGTGTGTGTGTGATGGGTAGGTTTAGGGGCAGGGGCAGTGTAGGGGGATAGAAAATACAGTTTGTACAGTATAAAATGCATTATGCCTATGGAATGTCCCCACAAAACATGGAAACACAACATGTGTGTGTGTGTGTGTGTGTGTGTGTGTGTGTGTGTGTGTGTGTGACTGGTAATCCCCTACGGTATGGGGACAAAATGTCCCCACAAAGATGGCAATATCCAAATTTTTGTCCCTGTGGGGACATTTTTTTGGTCCCCATGAGGAAAACATCTTATAAATCACACTAAGTGATGTTTTTTGAAAAAGTAAAAATGCAGCATGTCTCCTGTGATGGGTAGATTTAGGGGCAGGGGCAGTGTAGGGGGATAGAAAATACGGTTTGTACAGTATAAAATGCATTACGCCTATGGAATGTCCCCATAAAACATGGAAACACAACATGTGTGTGTGTGTGTGTGTGTGTGTGTGTGTGTGTGTGTGTGTGTGTGTGTGTGTGAGAGAGAGAGAGAGAGAGAGAGTTTGTGTTTGTGAGAGAGAGAGATAGTGAGTGTGTGTGTGTGTGTTTTAGTCTGATTGTAAAATAGTGTGTGTGCTGACGTTGTAGAATAGACCCGGACCACCGGGAGACCCGAGTGCCGCACATGAGAGCCGTCAAAGTCTGAAGTCTGAAGCCTTAAAGGCATTCCACTCCCCGCTGCCATTTTCATGTTTACAGCGCCTTTGTTTGGCTTGAAAAGGTGCTGTGGGAGAGAATCACAGCTTGAAAGAGGCTCCGAGGAGAAAGAGAAAGAGTAAAGGAGGGGTAAAACAGAGTACGCACACACACTTGCCATATGTATGGGCTGTTTGTT
>CM040913.1:2701129-2828629 GCA_023029165.1 Gobiocypris rarus
GTTTCTATCCATCATAAACGTCCATCTATCCATCATAAAAGTGCATCTCTCCATCATAAAAGTGTTTCTATCCATCATAAACGTCCATCTATCCATCATAAAAGTGCATCTCTCCATCATAAAAGTGTTTCTATCCATCATAAACGTCCATCTATCCATCATAAAAGTGCATCTCTCCATCATAAAAGTGTTTCTATCCATCATAAACGTCCATCTATCCATCATAAAAGTGCATCTCTCCATCTTAAAAGTGTATCTATCCATCATAAAAGTGCATCTGTCCATCATAAAAGTGCATCTATCCATCACAAAAGTGCATCTATCCATCATAAAAGTGCATCCATCCATCATAAAAGTGCATCTATCCATCATAAAAGTGCATCTATCCATCATAAAAGTGTATCTATCCATCATAAAAGTGCATCTATCCATCATAAAAGTGTATCTATCCATCATAAAAGTGCATCCATCCATCATAAAAGTGCATCTATCCATCATAAAAGTGCATCTATCCATCATAAAAGTGCATCCATACATCATAAAAGTGCATCCATACATTATAAAAGTGCATTCATTCATACATTATAAAAGTGCATCCATACATCATAAAAGTGCATCCATACATAATAAAAGTGCATCCATACATCATAAAAGTGCATCCATACATAATAAAAGTGCATCCATACATCATAAAAGTGCATCCATACATCATAAAAGCGCATCCATACATTATAAAAGTGCATCCATACATCATAAAAGTGCATCCATACATCATAAGCGCATCCATACATTATAAAGTGCATCCATACATCATAAAAGTGCATCTATCCATCATAAAAGGGCATCCATATGATGATAGATGCACTTTTATGATGGATGGATGCACTTTTATGATGGATGGATGCACTTTTTTGGGCTTCAAAATCTCAGGTACCATTTACTCCCATTATAATGAGAAGAGCCAGGACATTTTCAATATAACTCAGATTGTTTTCGGCTGAAAGAGGAAAGTCATATACACATAGTATGGATTGAGGGTGAGTTCATGGGAACATTTTCATTTTTGGGTGAACTGTCCCTTTAAGCAAGTTAAGATGCCAGACTGGGATGCCAGGACCTTAAACAAATTCTCCAATGGCAGACGTTTACAAGACTTCAGTGTCTTTCTCTAAGTGCCTGAGACAAGGACAGGTTAGATACGATGTTAGATACACAATGATGTCTATTCTACCTCCGGACATAAACCTTTGGGGAAGAGGAAACAAATACAATGACTTTATTTACATGCATCTTTATGAGGATACTACCATTCTGCGCCAATAAACGCACTCCATCGACCCATCTACTTTATGTCTTAATCCACATAGTTCAATTCACTTTACCTACACTTCACCTGCTGAAAAGATCAGTTTAGACAATTCAATTAAAGACCACATTTGAGGTTTGCTTGTTAAGCAAGTTAAGAAGCCTGATTGGGATGCCAGGATCTAAAACACAAAACCACGCTGGTGGTCTTCTCAACAGGGTCTTCAAGCCCCCCGTGCGCCCCCAGTTCTTGTGCTTTTGAAACCCTCACGGGAGCACGTATTCATTCCGGCTGGGCTCTTCAAAGGAGCTTCTGGATGGCAGGCCGGCTCTCCCTGGAGATGACAGGAGCCGGATTGACTGCGGCCCAAGCCTGCGCTCTCTCACTGTGGAGAGGAAGGGAGGTGTTGGTATTTATAGATGGCAAGTGATGGGACGCCCTCGTTAGCACAGGGCTCACTGAGCCGGATGACAGACAGGCCGCCGGGGTCATGTGACCACATTACTCACTCCAGTGCTCTGCGAGACACAGGAGGGAAACTGGAGGAGAGGGAATCGAGGACAGAGAGAGGCCGAGGGACGAGGGGGAAAGTTTAGGGGACCACAAAGAATCAAAGCAATTACGGACGTGATCCTCACGCTGGGTCCGTCACGTCGCTCTTCTGAATCTCCACTAGAACTCATGCATTTCACAAGTACCAGCGACCGGCATTTATGTACATAGTGGTCCATTTAGCAGCTTAAACGGGATCAAACGGACGATGTTTGGAGATAAATGAGAGAGAAGAGAGACAGAGAAAGAAAGATATTTTGAACAAGCCTTCGTGAGGAACTTCCCACATTAAAGAGCTAGAGACAGGCAGGTGAGCCGAGACCGAGAGGCACTTTTCTTTCAACTTCTGCCACTTCAAACGGCCCCATGAGGAGGTGACACCAGGCACTCAGCACCACAAACAAAGGTGCAGGGGCCATGAGGGGTAGAAGCCCAGGAAAAAAGACCCTTTGTGTCCCTGTTTTTGTAAAGAGTCACGCAGTAACTATTCCGCTTGGCATGATATATAACAACACTCCTAAACTGCTGGGTCGAGATTCAGTTCTCAGTCAACAAATTATATAATATAAGAGTTTGGAAACCAAAATATATAACATTCCCTTTATTATGTTGAAAAGCCATGCATCTGATTAGTATTTTTGGCTCAAATGCATCTGTCACTTGGTAGAAGCTTGACAAATTAAACAGAGATCAGCATGCACTGGTTGACCATGAACAAATATGAAGTAATAGGAAATGACCCAGACGGCATTAAGTACTAGTTGAAATGAGGAGGAACAAGGTTTGCGCCTATCATAGTGTGTTTTTATGCAGCAGTATTGGTAGCCGAGAGTATGAAACCAGCAAAGTTCAAACATATGAATAACATACCATTAAAAAACAATGTGTACAATGTGTTGAGTCAAACGGATTATGAGACAAACATTGTTTAGATTTGTATGCAAGTTTGGCTCTAATTTTAAATGGCCATCAAATGAAAAATCTGGATCCTGAAGAGAACCTCAAGATAATTCCTCGCCAGATTAATCTTTTCATGCTGTTGGTGTAGGGATGCTCATTTGTTTTATTAAACCATTACAGTCACCAGAACACTACAGCATTAATACATGCAATTAAAGCACCAGTCAAAATGGGAGGTCTGTTTTGCTAATGAGCAATGATTACAAGTTTAACACTGACATAAACTCTTTCATACCCTTGTGGCTTTAATCAGACGACAACGAGAACAACCATCAAACGCTCCTCGCTCTCCTTCCTCCACAGGGCTTCACGTACTGCACGGCAATCCCACGGTTAATGAGAATGGTAAAGGTTTCAGCTTTCCCATCCACTAGCCTGATTGAGGTTGTTTTGGTTGGATTAAGATACTGCCTACCTCAGTTAACATTTGATTCACTCAGAAAGGCTTGTTCCAGTAGTTTCCCCAGCAGTTAAAGGGTTAAAGGGAAGGGAAAAAATGGACCCCCTCCTTGTGCAGCTCCCTTCTCTGAATGTAGCGTCTTTTGTGTTGCTCTAAACCCAAGACTCTCTAAAACCCCTCTGACCGGTGACCCACTCACCCACATCGTAAAGAGGTTTGGGGGTCACGGGTTCACAACAAGGTGATCTGCGGGTGGCATTCGGTTTCAAAGGCTTGATACTTCACCTCGGTTCTTAGCTCTCAAAGATCCAGCAGCAATGAACTAAATGTGGCTAATTAGCATTGCATTCGAGAGGTGAGAGAAAACAACAGAAGGCCCGAGGCTAACATCATTACTTACAAGACAGAAACTTCTGTTTATGTACATGCTCTATATTCTTCCAACTGATTTTCTTTTACAGATTATCCTGTAGCTCTTGTTGCTCCAGTTTGTTAGATATGGGATTAAACAAATACCCCTAACTGAATCTGACTCAGTGTTTAGGTAGCTAATGTCACAGACAAGAATGAGTTCTCGAAGTAAACCAGCTATGCAAGCTCACATTACCATCCTCATCAGCTTTGACATTTCAGTTTAACGCACGACTGACCGCCAGACAAAAACACAGGGATGAAAGCGTAGGGAAAGATGTCTTACCATGCCATAGCCACATTCGGTCCCATCAGCGAGAGGCATGTGCTGCGTACGACATCCTTTATGGTCGCCCTCTGCACTGGTGCACCAGAGACGCTTGCACTGTTTCTGCAATCGGCAAGAGTCACTTCAGTCAGAACTGGAGAAACAATGACTTGAACATTGGTAAATCAAACCTTTCCCAAGTACCCGAGAGTTCCCTTGAACCGATTGACCAGAAGAAATAATGAACAACAGGAGAACTGAAGAAATAAAGACTTGAATGATGGTTAAGCTAACTGTAGCAAGCAGGGTGGGGCAGAGAGCTGTGGGAACGGAGCAAGGCTGGAGCGCCATGGAGCTCCGGAAGGATGAATGGAGGAGTGACGACAGGCCTGGGACATTTATGTTGTGTTTATTATGTTAATATGTGGCAGTCGTCCATGAGGGGCTGCCACTTTACTTACGTTTTGTTGTTTATTTTATGATTAAAGTTTGAGGTTGAACTATGAACATTGTTACATTAACCAAGTACCCAAGAGTTCCCTTGTCTTGGGTACAAACCTAAATACAGTCACTAGTATGGACAACGGATTCAGATGTTAGTTAAAGGGGTCATGAACTGAGGATTGGACATGTAAGAGGTCATCATACTATAAGAAGTTTCAGAACTGAAAACTTCCTTGTTAGTCCAATAACAGCTTTTATTGTAACCAAGCCCAGAGAACGACTCGTTGTGGGATGTTCCAGTCATAGACAGACCACCTCTGCAGAAGAAGATCAACACCTACTTCATCAGTGCGACTTTGGCCCCGCCCACTTGAGTGTTAGTGAGATGACGAGGAGAGAAGAGTGATACAGGATCACTGGACTAAAAATAACACTACCTTCCAAAGGATGCATATGCTAGGAATGTGCTTATTTTCAACAATGTGAATGTCTCAGTTGAGCATTATTTATTTGTATTTGCTACAATTCACTGAGGATTCTTTTGGAAATCAGTCGCAATTTCGCGCGCAAGCTTTGCAAACAGACTTTTACGATAGGGACTCGACAGTAATGCCACAACATGTAAGTTACCGTGTTCATTCTAATGCTTGATCTGAGATCAGTGATTTATGATTCATGTACAGTCAGATGTTCTTTGTTTATGTGTCAGTAAATCAAACCAGTGACTAAACGCTCAACTTTACATTGTTTTTCTTAGTAGGATGAAAATAATCTGTTATTTAAACTGATTAAATTATACATAGAAAGCCACCGAAGAAAGCTCCCTTCAATCGCTGGAGCTGTCAATCAAACAGCACGAGTTTATGAGTGACTCGCACCAAAACTCCCGTTATAATCAACAAATCTCTTATTTAGTTAGTTAGTTATGATGAAAGCATTCCTTAGTGTGTAAAAATCATTGCATTCATGCATTCAACACGTCTGTGATTGGCTACAATGCTCAACACTGCAACATTTCATGCCACAATCTGAATATAATGCCATAGATCTAAATATAATGAACCCCTTAGTTCATGACCCCTGTATTTAATTTATTTAAGAACCCATTGAGCAGAAAAAACAAAAACAAATTGAGAACTGAAGAAATAATTACTTAAATTTAACCCTTCCCAAGTACCCAAGAGTTCACTTGACTTGTGTACAAAGAACATTTGGGTCACTAGTATAGACAATGGATTCAGTTGGTTAGTTAAATGAGCTTTTAGACTACAAGAACCCACTGACCAGGAGAAATGATGAACAATGGGAGAACTTAAAAGGAGTTTTAAGACACAGTTGGGTTCCCTAAAAACAGTCCAGTATTCCCTGATCGTTAAATGACTAAACAGCCTTCCCAAAAGAATGACAGACCAATGCGCAAAGGAACACTGTTTCAGGATATCTTGCTAACAGGGTGGTCACTGAGTTACGGTGTCACTAATACCATTGGGATTAGTATATTTGGATGACGTACCATGAACGGACAGACTTGGGAGCCGGGACCGAACATGAGTTCACACTGACGGTTGGCGTTGTAGAGTTGACCTGGCAGCTGGTTGGGAAGGTTAAACGTCCGTCCTGAGGGCTCGTCCAGAAGACATTCACCATACCCAGTGCTGAGAAGAAAAGACAGACACATATCAACACATTTAATCAAGAGATAGCTTTCTTCATCCTGGGTTCTTCCCTCAGAAACCTGAAGTACTATCATAAGGCATTTGTTGTTATTTTGCATCAGTTGTCAATGGATAATATGAATGCAGTCTTTCAGATTTCACCAGGCATCTGAAGGCCAAGTGTAAGATGGAGGCAGCAGTGGGTGGTCTGCTGATAACTGATTGAATAGACTTATTTAGACAACACAAAGGATGCATTTCAATATGGGAAAAGACAGTGCTCTCCAACAATGGTGGGTCTCCAAGAATCAACACAACAGTGCCAAAACCAACGTTTCAGTACATCAGTCCAACACCACTTCAGCTCCGGCTACATCATGACATATATGTCCCGCCACACCCTTCCTGTGAAACACATAAAGGAGCTACAAAAGAGCAGCTGTACATTGAGACTCATTGAATTGTTGGGCTTAACGTCTCTGAATGGCTCTTTCAGCGATTGGCACCAGAGAGGGAACAAAACAATCCTCCTTGACAAAGTCCTTTCTCCATTTGCCTTCTGCATGCTCACCTTTCTGCAAGGGAGAACGGAAACCGAAGCTCAGAATAGCCGTGTGATGCAATTATGTGAGTTCTTCATGTTGCTGGTTCAATTTGTCCTTGGCTTTGAGTCTAAACACCTGTGTCAGTTGATTTTGTCCTCTCATTACCTCGCTCACCCTTTACTCCCACACTAGACAACCTACAAGAAACCTTTGTCTTTATAAGGGGAAAAACGAACACTACTCGAAGGGCATGTGTCTTTCTGTGGGACTCGTCTCTCTGCACCTCGTCATCATCAGTTATGAGTTTGTTCATAAAATCAGCAAGACTGAGGCTGACAAAAAGCTTTCGCAGGAGTATGTTAGCGCAAAGCTCTTAAAGAGCGATAAGATTACTGTAAACTGAGACCATCAGATCTCTAAGTATCTCTCAGCTACGCTCAAGTGAGTGTGAGTGTGTGAATTCAGGCTCTTTCACATGATAAGAACTGCGACAATGAATACAGGACAATTTGCATCCTAACACTGGAGTTACAAAGACAGTTCACTCAAAAACGAGAGATGCGAGCGCAAAAGATATTGTGAAGAATGTTACATTTTGGACCCCATTGGATTTCATTATATAAAAAAGGTCAGCAAATATCTTGTTTTTGTCATCCACAGTCGACAAAAGGAGGATGAAGGAATTGTAATTTTTAGAGGATTTATCCCTAAAAAGGCATAAAAACGTGCATCAATTTGAGATTTCACGCTTTTTGTGTTTTCATAAAGTGTTTTTTTAAACTAGTGGAAGAAAACACCCCAAATTGTCTTTTAAGTGTATCCGTTTATCTCTTTGCATCTGTAGATTTCAATTACAGCACATATCTTTAAACGCTTAAAAAATGAGTTTTTCCCCCACCTTCAGCAGCACTTATAAACACCGAAACTTACACGTTTATTCATATCTATATTCTGAAGCTTTTTACTGAGGGGTTTCATCATATGACATTTTCTTGATGTTATATAACATTATATTCCCCTAAAAAAGTTAGAACATTTTTCTTTTTTGTCTAGCTGTTGGCAGTATTTTCTGATTTATGGAGTGATAAAAAGAGATATTTAAAATCCCCTCAGTAAAAACTTTTGACTTGAATATATATGTATATAAAAAGAACGAATTTTGAACCAATCTTCAGATTTTTGATCTATAAATGTAAGCAAATTAGTGCATATTTAATTAGATAGTGCCTGATTTGCATATTTAAACATAACATTTCAGAAAACTTGTAATCATTCTAGCAATTCTTCATGTAATCCATCAACTAGGGAAGTATGGTGATATCAAGTAGATATATTTTTTCACCCTATTTACCTGGGGTGTCTTGTCTTATGGTACATAAATAACCTTGCGTATTTATTGTGGTAGGCTACTCCAAGGAACTTTGCAGAATACTGCGTTGCGAAAAACATGATAAAGCCATTGCACTTTCTTGGAAAAGTGCCGTAAGAACATTTGGGCTCATCAAATGTTGTGGTTGATCAGCGAGCAGGTTTCTTTGAGTTCAGGTCAGGCTGCGCCCTTCTGGCACAGACATGAAGTCCACACCTGGAGATCATTTGGGCGGGTTGGTAAAGTGAGTTTATTAAGGAAAATGACTCACAGTTATTATTACTGAAGGTTTTTTGGACATGTACCATGGTACCTTGGAGAAACACGTAAATATCATGGTAGATAAATACAGTAATCATTCAGTACCCTGGTATTAGTACCATCTGACACCATGCTTTTCTCTGTTCACTTGACAGATTAAAGGCTTTTCGATGTCAAACGTCATATAATAAGAATAATATCCATATATTTTCACCAACTTCTGTGGGACGTTCTGTGAAGCATGTCTGAGCGGGCAACCAATGGGTAAACCGGCCTCATCTTCATTAGTAAAGTGACGTTTTGGTGCAGATCCAGAGGGACTTGATATATTGTGAGTTTTAGCATGAGAATCCAGTGTATTCGTCCTTGGACAGAGCAAGACGTTCCTCATTTCTCAGACATTCAACAGCTGCTTCTAAAAGGCTCAATGAACGTCTGAGCTAATTGAGTTTAATGTAAGAGAAGCGTCTCACGCTGTATTGTAGCTCATGTCGTGGAAAATAACAGGCTTTGCCAACATTGAGCAAAAGCGAGCTTCGACGCTGCAAACTCAACTGCATATTTCAGTAAAATCACAGCTTCTCCAGAAACAAATCAATTCATGCATGACAAAATACTTGATGTGTGGTAACTTAACAGCCGAGTGAACTGAGTTAATAATCAAACATGCTAACTTAAACTGCCTTGTGATTCTGAGAAGTCATTAAACGGTTAGAAAAAGGAGTATCTGAGCAATATTTAATGCTTTTAAATGCAACAACCCCTGCAAAAACACTGCAAAGAAATGATGAAATCTCGGTTTCCAACACAAATATCTAAACATTCTTACATCAAGATACTGAGACACCAAATGACTGAAGATATTGTCGAAATCATCGAAATTAAGTGCTTAAAATGTATTAAAATGAATGTAGTTTGTGCTTAAAACAAGAACAAATATCTGTCAATGGGGTCAGAAAAATGAATGAAGTTTTGAATTTTGAAGTTTTCTTTTCTGACCCCATTTTCATAATGTCTTCATTCATTTGTTTGCAGTGTAACATTAACGTTTAAGTGTGTGTGCGTGCAGTGTTTCGGTATGTGTGTGTGTGTGTGTGTTTAATCTCTTCACACGAGTGTGTTGCGTCTTGAAGAGCTCTTGAGGTTGAATGGACAGTCAAAACACGGATGCACTTGAGGTTTCTGCTGCTTCACGTCGCTGGGAGAATGCATATGCTTTCCTCTCCTCGAGGCTTTATATTTTCTCATTTAAAGCAATGAGATAGAAAGCAGAGCAAACTGAGACTTTCATCTCAGAGTAAAAAGACCCAAAATACCAAGAAATCTCAATATTTGATCTTTTAAAGAGCAACATTTGAGTACTAAAATGATCCTCTCAGTGAAGAAATGACCGAAACCATCAACCAAAGGCACCTGATGTGTCTTAAAGTCAACATAAACATGTTAAATGTAGTCTAAAAAAGCTTTTAATCACTTTTTGACTATTGGTAAAATCTTTCACTAAAGGTTAATATTTTGATCATTTAACAACACATTCACAAGGTCACGATTCTCTGATGTTAAACTAATATTTCTTTAATTATTTATGTTTTAGTTATACATTAAATTGTCATTTTATTAGCTTTAAAAACAGACATTTCTTTTTATCAATAATAATATGCACCAATAAATTAATCACAATATGAGCAGGAATGTGTATTAAGAAAGTAAAGAAGCATCGTTGATTAAATAAATGCAGTGAATGTTATGTTAATGATGCTCGTTTTCCAGCACAAACATCTAAACATTCACAAATCAAGACACATTGAGTCTTGTGTTATGAAAAATGCATCAAAATGAATAAAAACAAATATCTGGCAATGGGGTTTCTTGTTTGAATCATTTTTTCAGCAAACAAGACTTACTTGCATCTCCAGTAAATGCATATTTATTTATGAATGTTTAGATATTTGCACTGGAAAACAAGAGAGCGTAACCTGTTCATCCATGATCCGAACCCTGATCAACAGGCCTCTCACCGACGGAATCACTGGAGCGGAGAGCAGATCAAAGGGTCGAGTCCCGGGAAAATCTAATTATAACTGACACTTCCTGTCTTAAAGGGAAGCTGCTGCGTCTCCCTCCGCTCGGGACGGCCTCAATGAGCCGTTGCCCTGAGTTACGGCTGCCGAGGGGCCAAGAACGCCGGAGACTACATGACTGTTTGCCCGGCACCTCCAGAGAAAGCAGACAGACTCAGACGGGAGTGGGACAGGAAGAGCGATTTTGAGCATGACCTGTCGAGGATTTACTCAAAGGTCATTTCAACTTTAAAACCCCAACGCTGACATCTGATATTAGCACACGGACATCTAAACCACTGACGGCATGCTGGGAAAACAGTGTGTTCTGGGACATGGTTAACCAGATAAACTAGTTCCCCACCAGGCTGACCAACTGATTCAATCACCTAAACCAGCTCATCTCAACTAGAAACCAGTTATTATCGTTAACTAAAACTAGACCCATAAAACAATCATTACTGATTCAGGTAGGGTTATTTCTCAATATTATTTTTCATTTTTGTTTAGTTTAAGTTGAAATAGTTAAATAACTTTAAATTAAAAAAACTAAACCATAATGAAAATAGACATAGACACAGACTAATACAAATGATCAAAACATTACAAAAACGAATTCACTGGCAATATAAAAATACAAAATATTAAGAAAAACTAAATCAATCATATTGATAGAATGTAAAACCAACTTAAGCTGGATTTTACTTTAAATAAACATTTCCTGAAATTATATATATATATATCATAGCTAGCGGCCAAATCAAAATGTTTGGATTACTAAAATAACTTAATAGTATATAGTAAACTATATAGACATAAAAAAACACTAATAAAAGTAATACAAATAAGATTTATATTATAAGTTCTTTTTATAAATCTTTATTTTATCTATTTTTTAAGTAAATTTAGCTGTGTTATGACCAAAACACAGCTAAATTTATTGGAAAATTTTTTAAAACTTTCAATATAAATCTATTAAATCTATGTAAATGTAAATATCTAACTGACAAAATTAAGAAAAACTATAATAGTAAATCAATCATGGTAAAACTAGACTGCTAGAAACCATGTAAAACCACCTTAAACTGGATTTTACTTGAAATAAAAAAACTTTTCCTGAAATAAAAAATGAATTTAACAAATACTTATTTTAGCAAGCAAGCCAGGAAGAATTTTCATTTTCGTTCAGTTTAAGTTGGATTACAAATATAACTAAAATTAAATAAAGTTAACTAGAAAACTAAAACTTAATCAAAACTATACAGACTAAAAATTACCAAAACACAGCAAAATGTAAAACTTAATCTTACAATATAAATCTATGAAATCTAAGTAAATCTAAAAATCTAACTGACAATATTAAGAACCACTATTAAATCAATCATAGTAAAACTAGACTGCTGAAACCATGTAAAACCAGATGCCACCTTAAACTGGATTTTACTTGAAATAAAATAAACATTTACTGAAATGTAAAATATATATATTATCGCTATCAGCCAATGCAAATGTTTGTTTAGTTTAAGTTGGATTACAAATATAACTAAAATTAAATAAAGTTAACTAGAAAACTAAAACTTAATAAAAACTATATAGACATAATATTTAAAAATTTAAAACTTGCAATATCAATCTATTAAATCTGGATTTTATGGAATTTCCTACAGCCAAATGTTTAAAAACAGTGAATTCTGTGAATAAATGGGAATAGAATTGAGCAAAATGTTAAAAATCAATAAATAAAACTGACAAAAATATACCTCCTAAAATTTAAAATCTTAAACTAAAATAAACATAACTAAAAGTATTAATAAATACTACTAATATACAAAAACCATGTCCAACCAAAGTCAGATTCCAGCTGGATTTTCTGGAATTCCTGCAGACAAATGCCGTTTTAAGACTCTTAAAGGAATGCACCGCCAGTAAAAATGTGACGTGAATCTCACTCATATGAAGCCATGCAGAGATGAAACTGTGCACCTACTCCAGGAAATCTGTGACGTATTTGCGGCTGCATTTGGACCAGGACCAGGGGCTGGTGTCGTAGTTGAGGGTCGGAGCCATGACGTGGTACTGATGCTTGACTCCAGCCTCTCGGCACTTCGGACTGTCGTCGTGCGGCATGTTGAACCTGCGACACACACACAATCCACAGCAGAGGGTTCACGCATGCCCGGGATACACGCACAGTGACTGTACTGGATAAATGCCATCATTACACAGCCAAAAACAATGATGCTCTTCCTCAGTGTCTCTGCCTCGTTTTACAGTAAAAATATAAAAAAATCCTAAATCAAGACACATTTACTGGAGAAGCAAAATGACTGAAGATATTAAATGAAGTGAGTTTTTGATTAAAACAAGATTATTTCAATTTTGCTAGTCCAGTAAATGTATCCCGAAGAACATCATTTTTGCAGTGTACCATACCCATGTCATATGTATTTTAAGAAAATCTAAAATTCTTATTTCCTAAAAACTATATTCGTACCATGGTATTTCTGTGTGTGACTATCAACAAAACACAAAACCCCTTTATATGACAGAAAGCAAAAGTCCAGCAAAAAACAATCCTTAAATAAAAGCTGTATTGAGATGAATGTGACGTCTGAAATAGAAATGCAGTGATGTCAGAGTCCAGAAACAGCTGTGAAATCAGACACAAACAGCTGTGTTTACGGAGATCCTTCAGACTCCATCTGTGAGGCTTCATATGCACCTTAAACACATTACATATGTTACATTCACCGAATACTTTTACTGTCTGAATCGGCTTTATTTCAAGAACATCTGTGCTGTTGATCAAAAGACTTCACTCTACCGGTCAAGAATCACACGTTTTCTTCACACACCATTACACTGCAAAAATCATGCTCTTCCTCCGTGTATCTGTCCTGTTTTCCATCACAAATATCTAATTATTCTTAAATCAAGACACATTTACTGGAGAAGAGAAATGACTGAAGACAATAAGTCTTGTTTACTGAAAAACATGCTTAAAACGAGAACAAATATCTGTTTATATCTGAACAGATATTTGTTCTCGTTTTAAGCATAAACACAGTTTTTTCAGTTTCATATCTTGATTTAAGAATGTTTAGATATTTGTGCTGACAACAAGACAAAAATACTGAAGAAGAACATCATGTTTGGCACTCAGAAATCAGTAGAAAACTACACAATTATTACAAAGAAATGACAAGGACACTATTAGAAAAAAAAGAGTCATATTTAGAACTCTAGGGTTTGTGACTCATTTCAAAGAACCCTAAATGCCAGAAAGGTTCTAGAACTCTAGGGTTCTTGATTCAATTTCAAAGAACCTTAAATGCCAGAAAGGTTCTAGAACTCCAGGGTTCTTGACTCAATTTCAAAGAACCCTAAATCACAGAAAGGTTCTAGAACTCCAGGGTTCTTGACTCAATTTCAAAGAACCCTAAATCACAGAAAGGTTCTAGAACTCCAGGGTTCTTGACTCAATTTCAAAGAACCCTAAATCACAGAAAGGTTCTAGAACTCTGGGGTTCTTGACTCAATTTCAAAGAACCCTAAATGCCAGAAAGGTTCTAGAACTCCAGGGTTTGTGACTCAATTTCAAAGAACCCTAAATGCAAAAAAGGTTCTAGAACTCTAGGGTTCTTGATTCAATTTCAAAGAACCCTAAATCACAGAAAGGTTCTAGAACTCTAGGGTTCTTGATTCAATTTCAAAGAACCCTAAATCACAGAAAGGTTCTAGAACTCTGGGGTTCTTGACTCAATTTCAAAGAACCCTAAATGCCAAAAAGGTTCTAGAACTCTTGGGTTCTTGATTCAATTTCAAAGAACCTAAATCACAGAAAGGTTCTAGAACTCTGGGGTTCTTGACTCAATTTCAAAGAACCCTAAATGCCAAAAAGGTTCTAGAACTCTAGGGTTCTTGACTCAATTTCAAAGAACCTAAATGCCAAAAGGTTCTAGAACACTTGGGTTCTTGACTCAATTATAAAGAACCTAAATGCCAGAAAGGTTCTAGAACTCTGGGGTTCTTGACTCAATTTCAAAGAACCCTAAATGCCAGAAAGGTTCTAGAACTCTTGGGTTCTTGACTCAATTATAAAGAACCCTAAATGCCAAAAAAGGTTCTAGAACTCTTGGGTTCTTGACTCAATTATAAAGAACCCTAAATCACAGAAAGGTTCTAGAACTCTAGGGTTCTTAACTAAATTTCAAAGAACCCTAAATGCCAGAAAGGTTCTAGAACTCTAGGGTTCTTAACTCAGTTTCAAAGAATCCTAAATGCCAGAAAGGTTCTAGAACTCTAGGGTTCTTAACTAAATTTCAAAGAACCCTAAATGCCAGAAAGGTTCTAGAACTCTAGGGTTCTTAACTCAGTTTCAAAGAATCCTAAATGCCAGAAAGGTTCTAGAACTCTAGGGTTCTTGACTCAATTATAAAGAACCCTAAATGCCAAAAAGGTTCTAGAACTCTAGGATTCTTAACTCAAATTCAAAGAACCCTAAATGCCAGAAAGATTCTAGAACTCTAGGGTTCTTGACTTGGTTTTAAGCCTTTTTGCCAAAAAGTTCTATGCAAGGAGACAATGTTAATGAATGAAATAATGAAATCTTAGATGATTTCATACTACTCTCACGTTTTATGAGTCATTTCATTTTTTCTAGTGTTAAAGTATGTTCAATTCATAAAATTGAATTAAAATAAAACATTAAAACAAAACGAATTAATAAAAACTAAATCCATGATGGGAACCCCTAAAGGTTCTACAGCTGAAGTGCCCGACGGAACCCTATGAGGTTCTATAGAACCTTCCCTTCTAAGAGAAACACATCGAATTAAAGGTGAAATTTTGAAGTAGAAAACTGAATTTTCTTGTAAAACGTACTCCAATAATCTGTTTTACTGACAATTTTGAAAAATATTTTGCGCATGTTTTTCATATGGAGGACAGATTGTAAATGTTACTGTATTGTGATGTGAAGGGCTTCCTTTGGATGTTGGCTGTGCTTTTGGAAAAGTGAATTTGGAAGGCGGTTTGACCTCATCGTCCCACTGCAGTGCATGGAATTCCCTCCGACGGTCGCATGACTGTCATTCTTACACACACACGGATCCACACTGGATTCATTTATACAGAGAGGAACATAACGGAGCGTCCTACATGATGGAGTTCGATGTTCTGAGCTCATGTGACATCACTAATGTGACACTGATGAAGACACAGGCCTCTCCTCATCATCGTCTACTGCAAAAACATGATGCTCTTCCTCTTGTTTTCCAGAAAAAATATCCAAACATTCTTAAATTAAGATACATTTACTGGAGAAGCAGAATGACTGAAGATAACAAGTCTCGTTTTCTGCTTAAAACAAGAACAAATGAAGAGCTCTTTTCCAAAACGCGATAAACGCCAAATTAAAAGAAAATGAGTTTGTCATGCCATCGAGCTGTGTACTGAACCTATTCTCTGCTCCATCAATCTTAAATGCCAATTCGTTATATTTCCTTGTTTAAATGTACTGCAAGATGCAGTTTTTTCCAAACCGCTATAAGCGCCAAGCCTGTTTTTAGCCTAAACGCGATATATCCTCTCATCCCGTCTCAATCCACCGCCCCTTTGAAAGTGAAAGTGCCCTTTTCGATCGCTGCGGTGTGTTCCCGCATAACGCTTTCCCGGCCGGAACAAAATCCCGTCTGGAACGCAATTCTTACCGGCAATATATGACCCCCCGATTACGGTTGTAATCGCAATCGTTTTGACCCCTGATGTTATATGCTTAATGTGACATGAGTTGTGTTGTTGTTTTTGTTGTTGCTTTTACAGACATAAACCAACTACATATAAAAAAAGGATGGATTTGTAGCGTTTTGAAACAAAAAAATAATGACTTTGAATTTATAATCAACAATATTGTTGTTTCATTTAACAATCTTTGTGTTAACATGTTCAGACTGAGCCAATAGACCATTTTAACAGGATAAATCGAATATTAAAAAAATGTATGGGTGTAGGTAAAAAAATGATCTTTTCATGAAAACTATTAAAATGGATTTATAGCGTTTTGGAAAAGAGCTCCTCAAATATAATTTCTATATAGATCTCTAGGAGTCAGATCTCATCTGTCAATTGCAAAAAACCTTTATGCTGAAAAGTTTCTATTTAGAACTTGATTCCAAGGGAAAACAAGATTATTTTTCTGATTCAATTGGCAGATGTTTTTTCTTGTTTTAAGACTGTTTAGATATTTGTGCTGGAAAAACAAAGCAAAAAAATCCCGAGGAAGAACTCATCTAATACAGAGTAAACAGCTGTCAGCCGCTCTGTTATGAAAGCGCCGGGTCTTTATTATGTTCTGCACCTGTGCTCTCTGAGAGGTGCTTTTGTAAGGGTCTTTCAGAGAAACTTACACGTGTCCCAGCTCGTGAGCGATGGTGAAGGAAGAGCTCAGGCCGTTCTCCTCGCTGATGGAGCAGCTCCGGTACGGGTCGCACATCGTTCCCAGCTCAGCCAAACCTTCAGGTTTACACACACAGAAAAAGAAAGCACGACATTATCCTCCGCTTTTCCATTCGAAGGATCGCAGAGCAGCTTGGGGGCTAAACACCTGCTGGGGCCCTGCACAGGTCACTGGGTCTGTGCTGACGTCCAGGACTCATTCATGACCCACAGCTGGTCCTGTACGATGCACTGATGACAGTCAAATGAAGCTCAGCTGACAGACTTCCTGCAGGGTCTGGTTCTGCTTCAGGAACCAGATTTCATTTCAGGAACCAGATTAAGTGACACACTAATGAAACGGCCTACTATTATTTAAAACAAAAACATATGTGAAAAGATAACCCTTCAGAAATAACCAGTTATTGCATTTTCCAAGCATTTTGAGTGCATTGCCCAGCTGTACGTTACTGGTTTATGTGAACATAATGGTCATCTGTTCATTCATACTGCAGAAATAATACATCAGGACAGTCTGCAAGTCTGAAAATTAACAGTGTGATGTGATGAAACACTAAGGAAATCCTTACCTAACGTGTCACACTTGTCTTTTGCACGGCAAATGTCCTCCCTAAGAAACAAACACTCATGATACAACACACACTACACAAGTGTTTATGCTTAAATCAAAGTTCAATTGAAGATCACATGATTAAAGGAGTGACTTAAGAAGGCAAAGGTTATAAGGTCAAGTTAAGGTCACCTGGTTATGAGAAGGGCCGTGTCATGATGACCCGGGTGACTGTCGTCCAAAACATTGTGACTCTGTTGCCACACGCAGAAGTTATGAAGCGTCGCAGTGGCGTAGAAGTTTATATTCGGCCCTTCCTGAGGAAAAACACACACTTTAAAACACGGAGAGAAACGACGTCTCAGATATTGCTCATTTATGTCTATTATTTCACTAAGGCATCAACCCTTTTTTATCCTAGACTTCCATACAAATGAGTCACCTCAGATCATTTGATGAGAAATGATTGCGATCATATTGAGATCTCTGTCTTTCGATGGCATACTTTGGGGTCTTGAGCAAATTTGAGCACAGTTTGAGACATTATTGAGATCTCTTTTGGAACCTGTAGTGAGATTTTTGGAGTCAGTTTCTCTGGTGAAACATCTAAAACAGGAAACTTCAGCATAAGTCTCCATTTAATCTCACTGCTGCTAGGAGAAACAATTTTTGAACACAGAGATCTCATGATGCTCGTTTATGTCTCAGGACACTTAAGGCATTATTTCACTGAAGTATCAACTTTTTCTCCCCTAAACTTCCACATAAATGAGTCAGCTTGGATCATTTGATGAGAAATTATTGAGATAATTTTGAGATCTCAGTTTCGACGGCAGACTTTGGGGTCTTGAGCAATTCTGAGCACAGTTTGAGACATTATTGAGATCTCTTCTGAAACCTTACAAGAGACACGTGTGAGATTATTGGGGTCTTTTTCCCTGGAGAAACATCTGAGACACAGGAAATGTCTCCATTTAATCTCACTGCTGTATAGGAGAAGAAAATGAGAACGCAAAGAGATTTCATGTTGCTCGTTTATGTCTAAATGCATTATTTCACTAAAGTATCATCTTTGTCTCAGATGTTTCCTATAAAATTCCACATAAATGAATCGGCTCCTACAATTTGATGATAAATGATTGAGATAATATGGAGATCTCTGACTTTCATTGGCAGACATTGTGATCTTAAACAAATCTGAGCACAGTTTGAGACATTATTGAGACATTTTCTGAAACTGTAGAAGAGACACGTGTGAGATTATTGGGGGCTGTTTTTTTGAGAAACAACTGAGACATCAGCAAAAGTCTCCATTTAATCTCACTGCTGTCTAGGAGAAACAAATGAGAACTTAAAGAGACATCATGCTGCTCGTTTATGTCTCAGAACACAATGCATTATTTCACTGAAGTATCAACTTTGTTTTAGATGTTTCCCCTAAACTTCCACATAAATTAGTCTGCTCAGATAATTTGATGAGAAATGATTGAGATCATATTGAGATCTCTGACTTTTTATGTCAAGACTTTGTGGTCTTGAGCAAATCTGAGCACAGTTTGAGACATTGAGATTTCTTCTGAAGCTGTAGAAAAGACGTGTGTGAGATATTTAGTGTCCTTTCTTTGGAGAAACACCAGCAAAAGTCTCCATTTAATCTCACTGCTGTCTAAGAGAAACAACTGAGAAAGCAAAGAGATCTCATGTTGCTCGTTTATGTCTCAGGACACTCATTATTTCACTAAAGTATTAACCTTGTCTAAGATATTTCCCCTAGATTTACACATGAATAAGTCAACTCAGATCAGATGATGAGAAATTAATGAGATCATATTGAGATCTCTGGCTTTCGATGGTCGATTTTAGGAGTCTTGAGCAAGTCTGAGCACAGTTTGAGACATTATTGAGACATTTTCTGAAACCGTAGAAGAGACACGTGTGAGATTATTGGGGGACACAGGGGACGTCTCCATTTAATCTCACTGCTGTCTAGGAGAAACAACTGAGAATGCAAAGAGATCTCATTTGTCATTCTTCTTTCCAAAAATACATTTCCTGATGTACCTGTTCATTATGTATGACGATGAGTTTGACGATCATGATGTTGATGAGGTTTCCTACACTGGGGTCTCTGTAGATCGCAGCAACCTGAAACGACAGAGGCGCTTAGTCAAAAATACCCATAAACCATTGCTCTTCCAAATATACTGACACATCAGATGTCTATGAATCAGGGTTTTTCTTGCCCAAAAGGCAAATGACTGTCCTGCTCTAGATCTTCCAAACCAGTTCAAAAGAGCAAAATCCCAGGTCAAATCCTGTCGTGAGATCCAACAGGAAGTCATTAGTTAACCATAAACACTGGGGGTTAAGAACAAGCCAAAGGGGAAACCTAGACAGACGGCTACAATTACACATGGAGACAGACAGAGGGGAACATCTCCACTATTAATCACTGTCAAACACACTAATGGAGCCTTCTGATTGGCTGAGAGAACACGCCCACACCACCATGACATCATCAGTACACTAAAACCCAATCAGATCAACTGTGTATTGTTTATTTGCCTAAATAAGAGACAGTGTAAGGATTCACTCTGAATCTCTAGTGTGAATGTGCTCTCACTGACAAAGTACCATGGTATTCTCTGAAGGACCTGGTGTAAATATTGTCCATATGTTGTTTTGAACAGTTTTTACTCATTTGTATCTGGATTTAAACCCAAAACTGGCTCATTAAGTCAAAATATATGGACCGGAGCAGTGCAGGTGGTCAGAAGACCTCCTGGTGGTTCATATCAAAGCACGGCCTTGTGGGTAAAAAGTCCAGCCAAGTTATTATGGAGTAATTCAGAGCATGAGGTATGGAGTCAATTATTGATTAAAACTATTTAATAGACTTCGAACAGACTCATGAGACCAACCGCAGACTTACGAGTCTTACAGACCTGTTCCTCTAACAACAACACCACATAATTCATCTGTGATGGTATAAAAGAAAAAAAGAGTTCATTTACTTACTACTGACATGATTGTGAGTATGTAGTGCTCCAGGTTTCGGCCGTGGTGTCGAACCATCTTGGTGTCGGCCGTCACCATGAGCTCAACGAAGCGCGGGTACGACAGGAAGCGTCTCTTGCGTGAACGGGAGCCGCTGGAATCATCGCTGGAATGAGCCGTGCGCTTCTGCATCGTTTCCCGTATCGACATCACTTCCTCTTCCAGAGTTCTGTTGCTATGGAGACTGATGTGATCCTTGTCGTGATGTTCTGTGGGAAAAGAAACAAATCTTCATTAAGATTTTTTACTGTATTACAGTAAAATATATATATATATATGATTAATGTATATTTAAAGGATTTAAATATGCATTTTTATGTGTATTGTTAAATATTTAACTAATATATTTAAAAAATAAAACATTAAAATAATGGTTATACTACTACATACATTTTTTCCTAAATATATTAATATTTAAACATTACGATTACACTATTACATCACTTACAATATTTTAGAGTTACATTATTAATAATATAAATATTTCAATATACAATTTAATAATAACAAATACTTGTATTACAATTTATTTATTACAAACTATTTTGCTGTATTACAGTAAAAATTGCATATATTTAAAAGGAGTATCATTACTACAATGGTTTAAATACACATTTTTATTTATTTAAAATTTGTTGAAATGTATCTAATCAATTAGATATACAACATTACAATAACGATTATAATACTATATTTTCAAAATATATTTATATATAAACTTTACAATTTCATATTTCAGTGTTTTAATATTCATAATATAAATATTATTAATAATAAAACATATACTATAAATATAAATATTTCAATAAACAATAGAATAATAACAAATATTTTTATCATACCAAATCTTCATAACCCATTTGACTGTATTACAGTAAAATTTAAATGAATATATGTATCAGTGCTTCAGTGATTTTTATATTTAACAAATCTTTTCAGAAATAAAACTTTAAAAATATTAATAATAATAATTTATTTGTAAATATATCTATACACAAAAACTAATTAACACTAATTAACATGTAATACAAACAATCTAAAACAAAATTATAATAATTGTTATTTTTCTAAATATTGTTTAAATGTATAAAAATATTTTTAGAAATTCAGTTTCATTTAATTATACAATGCATTATGAATAAAAAAATATATAATATTGTTTATAAATAAAAAAAATATATATATATATATAAATAATTCATATTTAATATTTTTTGCTTTAAATTTGAATGTAAACAATATCATTTATTATTTCAGTTTCATTATTAATATTATACATATTACAATCTAATAATAATAATAATAATAACAGTGAATCTGCCAGGTCCTCTCATCAGTGTGTCTCTGAGCCTTTAGTGACAGACTGAAGGAGTGTTTCCATCAGAGGATCTGCAGAGAATAACACAGGAGGAGGAGCAGCGACTGATGTAAGCGCTGAACCGCACGCCACATGTGGGATTACATCAGAGCTGATTCCAGATCAGCTGAGACCCTGATACACTACTGCAGCGCTGATGGCATGTTTTTGTGAAATATCAGGACACAAATGTGTATAATGACATGGGTATGACATAGGTATTACAGGAGAGGGTGAAATATGAGGACGTTCCCCATGTCCTCACTTTTCAAAATGCTTATAAATCACACAGGATGAGGTTTTTATCACAGAAAGTAAACTGAGCAGTCTCCTGTGATGGGTAGTGTGTGTGTGTGTGTGTGTGTGTGTGTGTGTGTGTGTGTGTGTGTGTGTGTGTGTGTGTGTGTGTGTGTGTGTGTGTGTGTGTGTGTGTGTGTGTGTGTGTGTGTGTGTGTGTGTGAGAGACAGACAGACAGACAGACAGACAGACAGACAGACAGACAGACAGATAGACAGATAGATAGACAGACAGATAGATAGATAGATAGATAGATAGATAGATAGATAGATAGATAGATAGACAGATAGACAGATAGACAGACAGACAGACAGACAGACAGATAGACAGATAGATAGATAGATAGACAGACAGACAGACAGACAGACAGACAGACAGACAGACAGACAGACAGACAGACAGACAGACAGACAGACAGACAGACAGACAGACAGACAGACAGACAGACAGACAGACAGACAGACAGACAGACAGACAGACAGACAGACAGACAGATAGATAGATAGATAGATAGATAGATAGATAGATAGATAGATAGATAGATAGATAGATAGATAGATAGATAGATAGATAGATAGATAGATAGATAGATAGATAGATAGATAGATAGATAGATAGATAGATAGATAGATAGATATGTATATTTTTAAAATTAAAAAAAAAAATTTAAACAAAAACACAAAATCTAAAATGACTAAGACAGAAGTGTAAAAACTGATTCGAAGGATCAGTAGAAGCTGGATAAGAGCGTCTCTGAGAGTGAAACATCACTGATCTGAGGACAGCACGAGCGCAGGGAGATCTAGGCTGAAAATGTTCAGGGAAAGCGTCTCATGGCTTTAATGTCCAGTTTGAGGTCAGTTTAGGCCACTTCCCATCATCATCATCATTGAGCTGACACTTTGAACAAACTCCAGCAAATGAAGACGACACGGCCTGCACACACACACACACACACACACACACACACACACACACACACACACACACACACACACACACACACACACACACACACACACACACACACACACACACACACACACACACACACACACACACACACACACACACACACACACACACACACACACACACACACTCTCTACCAGGACATCTGCCGTGTGTTTATTCACACAAACTAGCACACGAACACACGGGTGTAAAGCACCCTCAGAACGGTGTTGTTGACGGGACCTTTGACACAGGCCTGGTCTTCTTCAGTTTGGTGCTGATGTAAACACTGAGATCACTGATGGAAAGCCATACATCATGAGCATGAACTCTAGTTAAAGTCACATTCCCTGAACACACACGGACACTTCAATCAGATCCCAGATAGGACTCTCCTTTATAGAATTAAAAAAAATTATAAATATATATATATATATATATATATATATATATATATAGAGAGAGAGAGAGAGAGAGAGAGAGAGAGAGAGAGAGAGAGAGAGAGAGAGAGAGAGAGAGAGAGAGAATAATATAATACAATAAAAAATACATTTTTAAATCAAGTTCAAGTTTGGTTGATTTATTTAGCACATTTAAACACAGCAATCATGGCTGACCAAAGTGCTGAACAATACATAAGTTAAAGAAACAAGGACATAGCCCAACATTTATGAAATAAAATCACAGTGAATTAAAAGCTATTGGAAAAAGCAGTTTTTAAGAGAAGATTTAAAAGTAGTTACAGACTGAGCCGATCTGATATAATCCGGCTCTTCCATAGCCATAACCAATGTAGAGATTTTACAATTGGATATACGTGATCAAATTCACAGTTTCTTTTGAGGAGCTTTGCTGTGGCATTTCTTTACTAGTTGAAATCGAGCGATATAATTTTTGGACATACTGTAGTACAGAGAATTGCAATAGTCCAAACGAGTTGTAATGAGCGCATGGATAGCAATCTCTAAGGTTTTCTCAGTAAGAGAAGATCTAATCTTAGAGAGAAGACACAGCTGGAAAAAACAAGATCACAGCATTTATTTGTTTTTCAAACTTGAGGATCTGATCCCAGAAAACACCTCGATTCTTAATGCAGGGTGAAGTAAATGGAGCAAGGTAGTCCAGGTCAATGCTCCTGTTCCCAGAGTCTCCATGAGAGCCAAATACAATAACCTCTGATTTTGATTCATTTAAAAATAAAAAATAAATTGAGAAAACCACAGTTTCACTTCATCTAGGCATGCAAAAAGAGATTTCAGAGGAGCATGTTTGTTGCGTTTTAGAGGTAGATCAATTTGGGTATCATCCGCATAGCAGTGAAATGATACACCATGCTTTCTGATCCCAGAGGAAGTAAATACAGGGAAAAAAGAATGGGTGCGAGAACTGAACCCTGCGGTACTCCACAAGAGAGTTGAGCAGGCGAGGAACGGAAATTACCCAATTTAACAGAGAAACTTCCGTTCATAAAATACGACTTAAACCAGGTTAGGACAGTTCCCTGAATGCCCACAGAGCATTCTAGTCATGATAGGAGAATTTTATGGTCAACTGTATCAAAAGCCGAGGTTAGGTCTAACAATATTAGGATCACGGAGTCACCGGAGTCAGTCGCTACTATCATTAGAAACCCGCAATAACGCTGACTCGGTGCTGTGCAGAGGCTTAAAACCAGCCTGGAAAGTTTCAAAAATATGATTTGAGCTAAGGAGAGACTGAAGTTGAATGAGAACAGTTTTCTCCAAAGCTTTGGTAATAAAAGGAAGTGTCGAGATAAGTCGAAAGTTATTAAAATCCCTATTATCAAGTGAAGGTTTCTTAAGGAGAGGTGCAACTGTGGCTTGTTTATCAGGGATAGTCCCGGAGCACAAGCATTTATTTATTAAGGACACCAGACATGGTCCAACTGAAATAAAATACATTAATAAATATATACATTTTAAAATAAATTTGTCAAAAATGAAACACAATAAATAAATAAATAAATAAATAATACAAATATATTTAAACATAAATTATCATATGTATTTAGAGAAAAAAACTATTGAATAAATACAATTTTACAAATTAATAAATGAAATATGTGTTCAAATATATTTTGCATTAATATATATATATAGCAAAAATAATTAAATTACGAAAATAAAAAAATAATAATGCAATGAATTAATATGTAATTAACATTTATATTTTACTTTTTAAAATATATTTAGTAACAATTGCTTAAAATAAACTGAACTGAACTGCTTTAAGGATGTTTTTACTGTTTTTACCAGGTCTGCTCTGACCATAAAACATTCAACACAATTCATCACAAATGTCTGCAGAGAAGCAAGCGACTCATTAACATTCTTCAGCGGGTTCTGTCTGAAAACCTGCAGACTGTAATTAAGAGCAATCTATGGCCCGCGGGACGGAGGACAGCGCTGGAGAGGATGACGTCTGTCGGACCGTCCGCTTTCTGTTCTCCTCAGAGTTTGGACAAAAGCCCAGGAGTCTGAGTCTGACCGACATGGGATTTTCCACATGTTTATGAAAGTTTCTGATCATTTACAATGAATAACATTGGTTTGTGATCCGAGTAGATCCATTACACCACTTATTATTTATTTTATTATGGTTGTAGTTTTAGTTATCGATAACATCCCTGATAAACACTAAATATGAGAAATAGACACTACTACAGAAAACATGTCAAAAACTGACTCAACGAACCAAAGAGAGAAACACACACTGGTCTTCTGAACAGCAGACAGACAGAAGAGACGAATCGACCCGTATCGCCCTCAACCCTCATCTCACATGACCTGAAGAGCCAGAGAAACGCCAGCATAAACACACAGATCTGAATGCCAGGAACATGCTCACATCTCAAACGTGTACTATTTATGAGGATCTATTGTCATAAATGCAATATGATATCCATAACTATGTTTTCAATGGTGTATAAAAACCTTACATAATGAACCGTTATGTTTTTATTAGCTTAGAATGAGCCGTTTCTATCTACACACACCGCGGGTACAGTGAAGTTTTGCACCGCCATATTTCTACAGTAGCACTACTAATAGTAGTAGTCACTCTCTGCTGTCTCAGACGATCAGATTTTTGTCCTGTGTCAGCCACCGTAGCTTCTCGATGTGCTTCAAAAGGGAGGGGTGAGCGGTGGAGGGTGCAATTCACAACATCACCACTAGACGCCGCTAAAATTCACACTGCAACTTTAAGGCATCTTATTATAACAATAAAGATGCTTGTTATACAATTTGAGACGTTTAAAACCTTTTATTACTTTTTTTAAATTCAAACAAACTCCTAAATACATTTTACAGTTCACACACATCTATTTTTAGTCACAAACCATCAAAAAACCAGATGAATGTGACATTAAAGGGGCTGTACTGTATGTAGAATTCAGAAAGCCTTGTTATTAGCGACACTGGTGGCCGTTTAATGAACTGACAAAGACGGTGCACTCCGATTACTTGTGCAATAATAAGCCCCGCCTTCTTAATGAAAGAGCCAATGGTTGATCAGTAAAGTCACACATCACTGCAGCTGCCATTAGAAGCTCCGGTTGCTATAGAAACAGGCTGTGTTAGGACTGAGCATGCGCATTAGCTTTGTTTTTTGTCATGACTCGACCATTTAGAAACAACATTTATGAGACAGTTGTTGTCAGATTTCATTGCCGATTTCACATATGAAATTTAATCGTAAGCTTGGCGAACAGTTTTGGAGACTTTGATGTTTCCCCATTCAAAGAGACAGGAGCTGCACTTGCATGCCCGAGAGGCGTTTCTAAGATGGCCGCCGAGTGAAAGGACTTTGTAATTGCTCACACTCATGCACACGTAACATACAAGACACTGAACGTGATTCCCCGATATACTCACGCCGAAGATGTTTTTCATTTAACGCTTAGAAGTTAGAAGAAGTTCCCTTTGCAGCGATATACCACGACCAAACATCCCGACGCTGTTGAGAGCGACGGTTAGATGAATATGTGAATATCCTCTCAATAACAAAATAAACACAACAAAAACGACAGAAAACAGCAGTTCAGAAAGCATCTGATCACAGTGATGTGGATATGTTTGATCCAGCTCTGAGATTCACCGTTGACAAATGAGGTGATTAAAATGGCACTGTTATGATAGCTTAAAGACATTTGAGACTATAGACTGTATAGATCTGGCTATGTGAGACTATAGACTGTATAGATCTGGCTATATGAGACTATAGACTGTATAGATCTGGCCATGTGAGACTATAGACTGTATAGATCTGGCTATATGAGACTACACTGTATAGATCTGGCTATATGAGACTATAGACTGTATAGATCTGGCTATATGAGACTATAGACTGTATAGATCTGGCTATGTGAGACTATAGACTGTATAGATCTGGCTATATGAGACTATAGACTGTATAGATCTGGCTATATGAGAATAGACTGTATAGATCTGGCTATATGAGACTATAGACTGTATAGATCTGGCTATGTGAGACTATAGACTGTATAGATCTGGCTATATGAGACTATAGACTGTATAGATCTGGCTATGTGAGACTAGACTGTATAGATCTGGCTATGTGAGACTATAGACTGTATAGATCTGGCTATATGAGACTATAGACTGTATAGATCTGGCTATATGAGACTATAGACTGTATAGATCTGGCCATGTGAGACTATAGACTGTATAGATCTGGCTATATGAGACTACACTGTATAGATCTGGCTATATGAAACTATAGACTGTATAGATCTGGCTATATGAGACTATATACTGTATAGATCTGGCTATATGAGACTATAGACTGTATAGATCTGGCTATATGAGACTATAGACTGTATAGATCTGGCTATATGAGACTATAGACTGTAGAGATCTGGCTATATGAGACTATAGACTGTATAGATCTGGCTATGTGAGACTATAGACTGTATAGATCTGGCTATATGAGACTACACTGTATAGATCTGGCTATATGAGACAATAGACTGTATAGATCTGGCTATATGAGACTATAGACTGTATAGATCTGGCTATATGAGACTAGACTGTATAGATCTGGCTATATGAGACTATAGACTGTATAGATCTGGCTATATGAGACTATAGACTGTATAGATATGGCTATGTGAGACTATAGACTGTATAGATATGGCTATGTGAGACTATAGACTGTATATATCTAGCTATATGAGACTATAGACTGTATAGATCTGGCTATATGAGAATAGACTGTATAGATCTGGCTATATGAGACTATAGACTGTATAGAACTGGCTTTGTGAGACTATAGACTGTATAGATCTGGCTATGTGAGACTATAGACTGTATAGATCTGGCTATATGAGACTATAGACTGTATAGATCTGGCTATGTGAGACTATAGACTTTATAGATCTGGCTATATGAGACTATAGACTGTATAGATCTGGCTATGTGAGACTATAGACTGTATAGATCTGGCTATATGAGACTATAGACTGTATAGATATGGCTATGTGAGACTATAGACTGTATAGATCTGGCTATGTGAGAGTATAGGCTGTATATATCTAGCTATATGAGACTATAGACTGTATAGATCTGGCTATATGAGAATAGACTGTATAGATCTGGCTATATGAGACTATAGACTGTATAGAACTGGCTTTGTGAGACTATAGACTATATAGATCTGGCTATGTGAGACTATAGACTGTATAGATCTGGCTATGGGAGACTATAGACTGTATAGATCTGGCTATGTGAGACTATAGACTTTATAGATCTGGCTATATGAGACTATAGACTGTATAGATCTGGCTATGTGAGACTATAGACTGTATAGATCTGGCTATATGAGACTATAGACTGTATAGATATGGCTATGTGAGACTATAGACTGTATAGATCTGTCTATGTGAGACTATAGACTGTATATATCTAGATATATGAGACTATAGACTGTATAGAACTGGCTTTGTGAGACTTTAGACTGTATAGATCTGGCTATGTGAGACTATAGACTGTATAGATCTGGCTATATGAGACTATAGACTGTATAGATCTGGCTATGTGAGACTATAGACTTTATAGATCTGGCTATATGAGACTATAGACTGTATAGATCTGGCTATGTGAGACTATAGACTGTATAGATCTGGCTATGTGAGACTATAGTTTATCATGTGTCATTGAACGGAAGAGAGCGTGAAGTGCTTTCGATTTTCCCGGCAAAAAAATCATATAAATCAGTCTACAGGCTTTCATAGACAACCTAGAAAGTCTCATTTTTTTCTTTCATTAGAGTAAACACATTTTAGGGTGTTCAGTCATGACATTGACTCTACATAAACTCAGTGTGGTTTGAGCTTCTCTGATGACAGCGAGTGTAAACGGATCCACATCCAGGTGTCGAGATGAACCACTTTAACAGCCCATATTATGGAAACGCATCTCTCAACACGTCTCGAGACGAGCCCGAGGTGAGATCAGCGCTGACGGAGCGGCTGAGGCTGCAAAACCACACAAACTCACCAGTGTTGCTTTAGTATCACTCTACTATTGTACTATTGTAGTTTTATATATATACTTTGAACTTGTTATACCGATCAGGCATAACATTATGACCTAGTATTGTGTTTGTCCCACTTTTGCTGACCCGTCGAGGCATGGACTCCACTAGACCCCTGAAGGTGTGCTGTGGTATCAAGATGTTAGCAGCAGATCCTTTGAGTCCTTTAAGTTGTGAGGTGGGGCCTCCATGGATCGCACTTGTTTGTTCAGCACATCCCACAGATGCTCGATTGGATTGAGATCTGAGGAATTTGGAGGCCATGTCAACACCTCAAACTCGTTGTTGTGCTCCTCAAACCATTCCTGAAGCATTTGTGCTTTGTGTCAGGAGCATTATCCTGCGGGAAGAGCCACAGCCACCAGGGAATACCGTTTCCATGAAAGGCTGTACATGGTCTCAGCAATGCTTAGGTAGGTGGGACGTGTCAAAGGAACATCCACATGGATGGCAGGACCCAAGGTTTCCCAGCAGAACATTGCCCAAAGCATCACCTCCGCCCGGCTCGCCTTCTTCCCATAGTGCATCCTGGGGCCATGTGTTCCCCAGGTAAGCCACGCACACACCCGGCCATCCACGTGATGTAAAGAACACGTGATCATCAGACCAGGCCACCTTCTTCCATTGCTCCGTGGTCCAGTTCTGATGCTCACGTGCCACTGCTGGTGCTTTCGGCGGGGTCAGGGGTCAGCATGGGCACCCTGACTGGTCAGCGGCTATGCCGCCCCATACGCAACAAACTGCGATGCTCTGTGTATTCTGACCCCTTTCTATCAGAACCAGCATTAACTTCTTGAGCAGTTTGAGCTCCAGTAGCTCGTCTGTTTGATCGGACCACACGGGCCAGCCTTCGCTCCACACGTGCATCAATGAGCCTGAGCCGCCCATGACCCTGTGGCCGGTTCTCCACTGTTCCTTCCTTGGAGCACTTTTGATAGATCCTGACCACTGCAGACCGGGAACACCAGGTTAAATTAAATTTAAACGACAAACATTGCTCTGAGAAATAGCTGACAACTAACTAATAACTAGTGTTATTTTAGCATCAATGAGGTACTATGATATTAATATTTTGAATGAATTTGTTATATTTATTTATTATTTTTGTGTTTTTTTTATTAGGTTTTTTTCATGTCTATATGATGTTAATTCATTTTTATTATAATTGCATTTCGTTAAATTAAATGAAAATTACAAATATTGCTTTGGCAACCAGCCAAAAATAAAATAAGTGAAAATAAAATAAGTTTTTTTTCTTTATTGAAAATCTTTTTTTCCACAGGTTTGATTGCTAGTTAACTATAATAATGCAGAAACTCACAAGCTCGCGCCACGTTAAAGCACACACACATTCAGAAGGAGGAAACCTCACCAATGACAACATCCACTATATCACACAGACTCAAACTCATAGGAGGCAGCACTAGACATCAGACGGAGACGACGCTGGCGTTTCAGGAGTCGATTCGCCCGTCGCTCACAATCAAGAGATCTGAGATGGACAGATGTCAGGCCCGAGACAAACATTCACCCCTATCTCGTGACAACAATCGCCTCAGAGATGAAAACACTGCGTTTGTTCTCCACCGTTGTGTTTCAAATGAGTTCCTTTGATGAGATGACAAAAGCAAAAACACCCTCATCATCTCCATTCAGCAGAACAGACACAAACACACCAAAACATGTTGATGAGAAATCACACATTAATATCTCAAACTGTGCTCGTTTGGGTCTGCTTGAGCGGAACAATCTGAGAGATTACAGTTGATACATAAACTAAACGCACCTGATAACTTCATTAAATTAACTCCTGAGCCATGAAAGAGCAACCTTTGAACAATAAACTTTCAGGGAAGCATAACGTCATCGGCTGTCCTCCAAACTGGGACATTTGGCACGATCCGAACGCGTCCCATCTTCCCTTTCATCCTCCTCTGTGTCTCTCTCCGTCCAATCGCAGCTCTGATTTAAGACAAGACTCCTCTTTCAAGCCAGACATAAAGAAGTGCAGGCAGGGGCCGTGGCATCTCTGACCCTCACAAAGACGGCCTTTATGTGTCCGCACAACCTGCTGAGGACGCTTGAAGAGAAAGAATCCCTCCAAACCATCCCGAACCGCTCAGGAGAGTTTCACTACAGCAACTCAAGCTCCATTAGGACTCGGCTACACTTTATTTTACAGTGCCCTTGTTATATATATTGCATGTACTTACTATAATAATAACAGTACATTATGCATAATTACATGCAACTAATCCTCAACCAACCCCTAACCTCTAAGGTAACACTTACATTGTACTTAAGTACTGAGTAATATTAATTAAATACATGTACTTAGGGTTACGCTAGGGATAGTTATTTGTAATTATGCATAATTTTCTGTTACACGTGCAACTACGTCACCATGAACTTAGGGGTAACACTATTTTAGTGTCCTTGTTACACATTACATGTAGTTACTGTAGTGATAACTATAAATTATGCATAATTACTTGCAACCAAACCCTATAGTAAGTGCATGTAGTTCATCAATATTACTCCGTACTTAAACTAAAGTGTAACCCCTACCCAAACCCTATAGTAAGTGCATGTAGTTCATTAATATTACTCAGTACTTAAAATAAAGTGTAACCCCTACCCAAACCCTATAGTAAGTGCATGTAGTACATCAATATTACTCAGTACTTAAAATAAAGTGTAACCCCTACCCTAACCCTACAGTAAGTGCATGTAGTTCATTAATATTACTCCGTACTAAGTACATAATTACACTGTAACAAAGTGTAACCCTTTCTTTTAAGGTAACATAGTTACATCGTACTTACTTAAATACGTACTGAGTAAATTTTAATTAACTACATGTACTTAAGATTACACTTAGGGTTATTTACTTGTAATTATGCATAATTTACTGTTACAAGTGTAACACTTGCATGTAGTTACTGTAGTAATAACTATGAATTATACATAATTACATGCAACCAAACCCTATTCTTCACCCTAACCCTAAAGTAAGTATGTGTAGTTAATTATCATTACTCAGTACTTAAGTACATAATTACACTGTGACAATGACACCTTAAAATAAAGCATTTCTTTTAAGGTAACAGACTGTAGTTATATTGTACTTAGTAATATTAATTAACAACATGTACTTGGGGTTACACTTAGTGTTAGGTTTAAGGATAGTTATTTGTAATTATGCATAATTTACTTTTACATGTAGTAAAGTGCAACTATGTCACCTTAAACTAAAGCATAACACTATAGTCCTTGTTACACGTTACATGTAGTTACAGTAGTAATAACTACAAATTATGCATAATTACATGCAACCAAACCTAATTCTATAGTAAGTACATGTAGTTCATTAATATTACTCAGTACTTAAATGTATAATTACACTGTAACACCTTAAAATAAAGTGTAACCAAATAAAGTGTAACCCATTAGTCTTATACAAGATGCCTGAATGAAAGTTTGGAGTTGAAATTATAATTATTAACACAGAATCGTCAGTCATTCGTTTTCCATCCAAGGTTTGAGTCTCACTGTAGTTGTGTAGTTGCTGTCCTCCAAAAAAACGACTCTATATGTCGTTTTTCAAGCACCTTTTTACAAACTATATTCACGTTTTTAAAGTCATGCGCCCTCTAGCTGGCGTAAAAATAATGACAGTGACGCTTTGCATCTGACGTATAACTGTCATTACCAATCAAAATGTGAGTTCATTTTAATGCAATGTGTGGACTTTTTACCACCATTTGTCATATTTCCATTTAGCAAAAATATTTGTATAACTACACCCACCCCATCCCTAAACCTACCCAGTGATTTATAGTGCACTCACACTTTATGAGCACATGTGTTCCCCGGGATCGATTGCATGAGCACATGTTGTTGTATATCGCAATGCTTTACCAATTGAGCTTTGCAAAACCTGAAATATTATGCAGATAAAAGGGAAAAATGCTTTAAAATGAAAGAGTCTTTGTCAATAGGAGACCAACTTTAGGAAACGCTATATTGTGTCGTATTTCGTGGATTAAAATATCGTAGATAGGGCGCGACTTTAGTGAACGCTCCTATGGGTCGTATTTCAAGGAAGTGACAAACGACCTATATAGGCGTACTGGTTGGAAGACATGTTGGTTAATTATGGAAGTGTGTATTGTCTAAGCACAGGCGTTACAGAAGGTCATGTGATCTGAATCTGAAATAAACAAGACTTTTAAACATTCTGTTCTAAGTTAGCATTTAACTGCTTTTATTCATTTTGAGGAATACTGAACCACGATAACCCCCATGTTTACACACACGCCTCTGCACTTACTCCCGATTCCTCTCAGCATGAGGACAGGAGAGGCGTCCGTCAATACATGGGAAAACTAAGTAACTTGAGTTACTTTTTTGAAAAATTTTATATTTTGAAGTAAATTTAAAAGTAATACATTACTACACACTTTACTTGAAAAAAGAAATCTGATTGCGTAACTCACGTTACATGTACGGCGTTACTCACAACACAGATTATGATTAGTAATGTATTTTGTCTTAGCCTGGATGCCAGCGAATTTTGCTCGGGTAATTCGGTCTGGCCTCGCTCCATAGAGGAGTTATAATTCCTGAACAGAATCTGTTCGGACCAATGAAATCATCAGGGGGGGCTTTAGACGATGATGGACAGATGATCAACAGTCACGTAATCATCGACATCATCAAAGGCGCTTGGGTTGAATTTGCTCTTATCCTAAACGGAGAACATGTTCGTATATGCATTCACCTTCACTATTTCTCTCAGAAACGATGATCGTGTTGGGAAGTACTCTGTGTATCCTTAAATTCTTTTATTACAACACTGGCAAATATCGTTTACACTCATCTTTTTCTTCTAATGTTACTTAATCCAGCGCAGACGGGGTTGCCATGTTTTTTTGCAATGTCGCGCAATTGCTACTCAAAACTATAGCCCAAAACAATAACTTTCCGGGGTTCTCCGAAAAAATGGCGTTTGGTTGCCAAAATATGTTATTTTGGCAAGGTTGGCTGCTAAAATTTGCATTCCTGGGTCTATATCACATAATTGGGGTCGCTTCAACCCGCGGGAAAAACACAGACTTGGCAACACAGTGCCGTTGAGTTCTGCTGACATTTCACAACTAACGTTACGCGTCGCTCCGCTGCTCTGATTGGTTGTAGGTCTATCCAATTGAGGTCTTTCCTGGTTGGGTTGAAACACCCCATAATCACAGCCCAATGGAGCGGTACCAGACTCATATTCTGATTAGAATTGAGTATGACCACGCCAGGCTAATTTTGTCTTACTGCACTGAAAAATTATAGTTAATAAGTTACTTTAAATAAGTTAAATCAATCTAAGTTCAGTGTGACATTAGTTCAGTGTAAATATTACATATATTAAATATAAAATTATATATAATTATACATACTCTAAAAAATGCTGGGTTGTTTCAACCCAAATTGGGTTTAAATATGGGCAAACCCTAGCCTAGATATCTAGACGCACATTTACATTTAGGCATTTAGCAGACGCTTTTATCCAAAGCGACTTACAACATAGGAGTACAGGAAGCGATCGGTCATGAATAGTAGCATAAAGTGCCTTAAATACCAAGTTTTGGATATTACATAGAATAAGCTTAAGCTAGAATAAGGAAGGAATAAACGCACCCTAGCGGGAGCAAATCTAATGTGCAGTCAGTGTAGCCTAGCAACTCTCCGTTGGCTTGCGAGCTGGAAAAACCAAACTCTGGTCAGGCCAATCACATCGTGTGTGGAGAGTTGGTGGGCGGGCTTAACATAATGACATCAGAGTTGCTGCGGTTCCGCGTGCTACTTAAAAACAAAGAAGATGGCGTTGATCGAAGATCGGCATTGGCATTTGTGACTCTGGAAGACTTGGAGGCACTGTAGTCCATCTTAGGAAGGGAAGATGTGTTCGGAGATTTGCCGACCGGATACAGCTAACTAGCTCGGCTTCACCTTCTTCATTGCTCTGGTTGTAGCGCTGTCCTATTGCGTGCAGAGAGAATTTGAAAGACAGCCGTTTATCCCGCCCCTCGGATTGAGCCCTGCCCATGGGAAGTTCCCAGACCCAACATCCTGATGTGGCTCTGGCTTGTGTCCCGTTGTCCATATTTGACCCAATTCCATGTTAAAACACCACAACATTTTTAGAGTGTATATATATTTATATTTAAAATGACCCAATGGGGTCAGAAAAAAATCATTTTGTTTTCCCTTTGAATTAAGTTTTATAATTTCATCTTTCTGACCCCTCCATTGACAGATATTTAGTTAAGCACAAACAAACAAGACTTAATATCTTCATTCATTCTGCTTCTCCAGGAAATGTACACTCTAAAAAATGCTGGGTCGTTTTAACCCAATGTTGGGTCAAATATGGACTAACCCAGCAGTTGGGTTGTTTTAACCCTGCCGTTGGGTAAAATGTTTGCTTAAGACAACCCATTCGCTGGGTTGACCCAACATTGGGTTTGTTCTTTACCAAGCATTTTTTTAGAGTATAGCTTGTTTTCGTAAAGTTTCGATATTTGTGCTAGAAAACAAGACAGAAACACTGAGGAAATGCATCATTTTTGCAGTGCATTAGCTATGATACGGTGTTCACTTTAACCGGGTTAGTTTAGTGTCTTTAGGCTCAGATCTTTGAACACACAGATCCAGGCGGGCTCGTTTCTGCCAGCTGTGTGTCATGCACAAAAACAATTACTAAAGTACATGAAGCGTTTGCCCCATAAAACCCTGAAGATCCCGGTTAATCTGTCTGCCTTTGCAGCATTCATCTGGAGTTCTGGCACTCCTCAAACACAAAACAAACAGAGCCGCTCTGAAACTGAGCTGTCCTGGCAGCGCCGGCGCTCGGAGGCCAGCGAACACACTAACTACGCCAGATTAAGTCCAGACGCTCAGCTCTTTCATGCTTTGGCGACGCTGGCTCGGGCGTGTGCGTGCCGTGAGCGAACCGCACTTAACTACTCTTGGATCTCTGGCACCAGCGGGAGGAGAGACGGTGGGCGGCAGGTGCACGAGCGCACAGGTGATCAACCTCACCAGAGCCCCTTTGAGGCAAGGCATTTCAGCCGCAGCCATCTTTGAAACAGCTGTTTCAGTCAGGCAAGTACAGCTCCTAACTCTTAGAATGGGGAAACATCAAATTCTCCAAAGCTGCATTCAATTTCATATCTGAAATCCCAATGAAATCAGCTGCAGTGACGCAATGACTTTACCATTCAGTGATTGGCTGTTTTGTTTGCTCACTGGATGACAACTAGAGATCCACAACTGAGCTCTGAGCAGCATCTGAGACTCCTGAACATCAGTTATCAGTGTCTATTTCAGGACAGACTCTGAGAAAGCGAGGTGTTAATCGGCGAACAGATAGAGTGACTCATTTGTCCAGCCGTGACATGCAAAGCTTTGGAAACATTTTCCAGGAACACCCTGCAATCTAATACACGCTTAGATCTTTGCATTTCTAATCGCGTATGCTTTATAATGGCACGCTTATTGGGACATTAGTGGTGTCTGGTAAGTCAATCATCACTACTTGTGCTCAAAGGGATCATCATCCTGCTCGTCTGAATCATATTTAGAAACTCGAGCGAGAAAGAAACCACATAGCGAAAACCCAGAATCACCTAGCAACTGTAACTAGATGAATAAAGTTTGAGAGCAAACTTTGATGATGGCTTGAGAAAGCCTAGCATGAAAGTTTTTTGGATAAATGTATGTGTGCGTGCATGTGTGCGTGTATGTGTGCGTGCATGTGTGCGTGCATGTGTGCGTGTATGTGTGCGTGTATGTGTGCGTGTATGTGTGCGTGTATGTGCGTGTATGTGTGCGTGTATGTGTGCGTGCATGTGTGCGTGTATGTGTGCGTGTATGTGTATGTGTGCGTGTATGTGTATGTGTGCGTGTATGTGTATGTGCGTGTATGTGTGCGTGTATGTGTGCGTGTATGTATGCGTGTATGTGTGCGTGTATGTGTGCGTGTATGTGTGCGTGTATGTGTGCGTGTATGTGTGCGTGTATGTGTGCGTGTATGTATGCGTGTATGCGTGTATGTGTGCGTGCATGTGTGCGTGTATGTGTGCGTGTATGTGTATGTGCGTGTATGTGTATGTATGTATGTATGTATGCGTGTATGTGTGTATGTGTGTGTATGTGTATGTGTGCGTGTATGTGTATGTGTGCGTGTATGTGTGCGTGCATGTGTATGTGTGCGTGTATGTGTGCGTGTATGTGTATGTGTGGGTGTATGTGTGCGTGTATGTATGCGTGCATGTGTATGTGTGCGTGTATGTGTGCGTGTATGTGTGCGTGCATGTGTGCGTGCATGTGCGTCATGTCATAGCGTCGTGTGTGCATATGGCACGGCCAGCAATGGCCCCATGTGTGGCGCATGTGATGTGTGTATGTAATGTGCATGTATGTGTGTGTGCGTGAATGAGTATGTGTGCGTGTATCTGTGCGTGCATGTGTGCGTGCATGTATGTGTGTGTGCGTGCATGTGTGCGTGCATGTGTGTGTGCATGTGTGTGCGTGCATGTTGTGTGCGTGCATGTGTGTGCGTGTGTGTGCGTGCATGTGTGTGTGCGTGCATGTGTGTGTGCGTGCATGTGTGTGCGTGCATGTGTGTGTGTGCATGTTGTGTGCGTGCCTGTGTGTGTGCGTGCATGTGTGTGTGCGTGCATGTGTGTGTGTGCATGAGTGCGTGCATGAGTATGTGTGTGTGCGTGTATGCGTGTGTGCGTGTATGCGTGTGTGCGTGCATGTTGTGTGCGTGCATGTGTGTGTGCGTGCATGTGTGCGTGCATGTGTGTGTGTGTGCATGTGTGCGTGCATGTATGCGTTTATGTGTGTGTGCATGAGTGCGTGCATGAGTATGTGTGAGTGTATGCGTGTGCGTGCATGTATGCGTTTATGTATGCGTTTATGTATGCGTGTATGTGTGCATGCATGTGTGCGTGTATGTATGCGTGTATGTATGCGTGTATGCGTGTATGTGTGCGTGTATGTATGCGTGTATGTATGCGTGTATGTGTGCGTGTATGTATGCGTGTATGTGTGCGTGCGTGTATGTGTGCGTGTATGTATGCATGCATGTGTGCGTGTATGTATGCGTGTATGTGTGCGTGTATGTGTGCGTGTATGTGTGCGTGTATGTGTGCGTGCGTGTATGTAATGCGTGTATGTGTTGCGTGTATGTGTGCGTGTATGTGTGCGTGTATGTGTGCGTGTATGTGTGCGTGTATGTATGCGTGTATGTATGCGTGTATGTGCGTGTATGTATGCGTGTATGTATGCGTGTATGTGTGCGTGTATGTGTGCGTGTATGTGTGCGTGTATGTATGCGTGTATGTATGCGTGTATGTGTGCGTGCATGTGTGCGTGTATGTGTGTGTGCGTGCATGTGTGCATTTATGTATGCGTTTATGTATGCGTTTATGTATGTGTGTTTGTTTGTATGCATGTGTGTGTGCGTGTATGTGTGTGTGCGTGTATGTGTGTGTGCGTGTATGTGTGTGTGCGTTTATGTATGCGTTTATGTATGCGTTTATGTATGTGTGTGTGTTTGTATTGTCACGGCCAGCTCGTTCTCGACCGTCACATAAAAGAGGATCACACATGCAAACGAATAGTTTGACTTGCAAGATTATTTATTTAACACCAATATGATCCATTACATAAATATAACAAAATCTAGGATTTAAACAATAAAGGGAAAAATAATAATCCAATTGGTTAGGAATGATGAGAGATGAGAAATAAAATCAAAAGCAACAAAGTGGAGCAAAATGACTTCTCTGGCGATGTTCCCCCAGAGGAAGCATTGATGAGCAGGTGGAAACGGCTTTTATATTCTCCACCCATAAATTAATCAATTAGGCATGATTGTCTGCAGCCAAATCACACCCACAAAACACAACAGAAGACAGGGTCGTAACACCTCCCTCCTCAAAAAGATTCTGCAAAGAATCCAAAAGAAATTAATCAACTCATGAGAACAAGGACAATCATTAAGTAGTCGATCATGAAGCATCTACCACTCCACTCCATCTTCCCACACCTCTGGGCCCTAGAAATGCAAAAAAAGAGGAGAGACACATGCAACAGACATCAGGTTACACTCTAGAAAGCGCGTCAGCTATCACATTATCTTTTCCTCTCACATGCTTAATTTCCAAGTGGAACGGCTGTAAAATAAGACTCCATCGCATAATTCGTTGGTTTCGATTTCTCATCCGATTTAAGAAAACCAAAGGGTTGTGATCGGTGTACACAAAGATTGGTGAAGCAACTGACCCTAAGTATACTTCAAAGTGTTGCACGGCCAACACAAGAGCGAGGGCTTCCTTCTCAATGGTCGAGTAAACCTGTTGATGACGGTTGAACTTTTTTGAAAAGTAACTAACAGGATGTTCAATTCCGTTCGAATCTTCCTGGAAGAGGATAGCGCCTGCACCGCAATTACTAGCGTCAATCGCAACACTAAAAACCTTCTCAAAGTTTGGAGCGGTCAGGACAGGGGCACTTGTCAACAAAGCCTTACAGTTTTCAAAAGCTTGTTGACATTTCTCAGACCACTGAAAAGAAACCTTTGGACTCAGTAAATCAGTCAGGGGTGAAACTACACTGGCAAAATTTTGGCAGAAACTCCGATAGTAACCTATCATGCCAAGAAATCTACGTAACTCCGTCGATTAGTAGGGATGGAAAAACTACATATGGCTTCGACTTTAGCACCAATGGGTTTAACACAACCATTCCCAACTATTTTTCCCAAATATGTGACAGTCGCTTTTCCAAATTCAGACTTAGCGAGGTTGACGGTTAAATTAGCCTCAGCTAAACGTGAAAATAGGGTTTTTATCTGGTTAAGATGTTCAGACCAGGAAGAACTATAGAGAACGACGTCATCAAGATAGGCCTCACATCCGGACATTCCATTCAATATACGGTTTACCAAAGCGTTGGAAGCGTAGCGGGTGCATTACGGACCCCAAAAGGCATTACCGTATACTGGAGGAAGGCATCAGGGGTAACAAAGGCGGATAACTCTCTTGCCCGAACAGTCAACGGCACCTGCCAATACCCCTTCAGAAGATCAAACTTACTTACGTATTTGGCAGAGCCCACATGATCGACACAGTCATCAATGCGAGGTAATGGAAAACAGTCTGGTTTCGTCAAAGAATTTAATTTTCGATAATCAGTGCAAAAGCGATACGAACCATCCGATTTATTCACTAAAACGCAGGGAGAACTCCATGAGCTAAAACTAGGTTCAGCCAAGTGGTGAGCAAGCAAATAATTCACCTCTTGCCTGAGTACCTCTCGTTTTACAGGATTAACCCTATAAGCGTTTTGTTTAATGGGATATGAAGTTCCTACATCTATGTCATGTTCAATGACAGAAGTTCGACCAGGGACATCACGGAAAAGAGAAGGAAATGACATCACTAACTCAATGATATTACTCTTCTCCTTCTCTGCCAAATAAGAAAGATGGCAATACAAATTACTAAGAATCTCAGAATTGTTAAGTCGTCCATCTACTTTTCCCGAGAAAGAAGATTCCCATCCTCAGTATTCTCTGGAGAAGAATCATCCATACTGTAGGACGAAATGGGAGAAAGCACAGACTGTTGTTCTGAATTAAAAGAGTCACAAGTTGTCACCATATTAACAGAGGTAACAGGAGCTACATAGGATTTTAACAAATTAATGTGACAAACCTGGACCTTTCTTCGACGATCAGGAGTATTCAACAGATAATTATTATCTGAAAGGCGTTTAGCTACACTATAAGGTCCTGCAAACTTTGCTTGGAACGGATTTGCAGGAAGAGGTAGTAAAGCCAATACCTGTTCACCCACCTGAAAACTCCTAAACTTCGCCTTCCTGTCAAAAAGCTGTTGCATTTTTGCTTGAGATTTACCCAACTTCTTTTTAGCAATAGCTTGCGCCTCGTAAAGTCTACAGCGAAACCCACTCACATAATCGATAACATTTTCGGGAGGCTTAGACATACGCCACTCATCAGCTAGAACTGCAGTAGGTCCCTCGTACTGCATGACCAAAGACTAATTCGTTGGGACTAAACCCCAGGCTTTCTTGGGTTACTTCACGTATAGCCAGTAACATCCACGGCAGACCTTCTTCCCAATCAGCATCGAGCTCCACACAATAGGACCTTAAAAGAGACTTCAAGGTTTGATGGAACCTTTCAAGAGCCCCCTGACTCTGTGGATGATAAGCACTGGAAATGTTGTGGGTCACTCGAAGCTGACTCAGGGCTTTGGAAAACTGCTTCGACATAAAATTCGAACCTTGATCAGATTGGATAACCTTGGGAATACCAAAGGTAGACATGAAGTTAGTGAGAGCCTTCAAAATAGACTTGGTGGTAATAGACCTCACGGGGTAAGCTGCAGGATAACGAGTACTCTGGCACATGACAGTAAAAATATATTGATGACCAGCCCTAGACCGTGGCAGAGGACCAACACAGTCAATAATCAGATGTTCAAAAGGGTTGGAAACCACTGAAATAGGCTGTAACTGGCACTTTCTGATTGGGCTTACCGGTAATCTGACACGTATGACAAGATCGTACATATTTGGCCACATCTCGTTTTACCTTGGGCCAATAAAACTGTCTCATAATACGATCATATGTTTTTCCGACTCCGGTGTGACCAGCAAGTCCATAATGAGCCAATCGCAGGACAGAGTCTCTAAATGCAAGAGGGACTACAATCTGGGTTTGATGCTCCAAACCATCTTTATGCAGGACCCCCTTCCGACAAAGTAGACCATCTTCAAGAAAATATAATGAAGGAAGATCTTCAGATCCCCGGTTAGACATTGCAATAAAATATAAAGACTTAAGAGTCTCATCAGTCTGTTGTGCTCTAATGAACTCCTCTTGAGAGATCTGTAAAAGAGAAGTCAAAGAACAACTATCAACATTAGATAGATCAGTGCTAATATTTTCTGGAGTGGACATAACCTCAGATGGAACAGCAGATTCACTTTGCAGCACGGCAGATTCTTCCTGATCAGGAGATGGCGAAGAGCAGACCTTCAAGTCATTTTGTTTAAAACATTTAGACACATCAGATTCTGGTTCACCTGCAGTGACAGTATAAAAGAAGGTGTCATTAAGTGGAACATCTGCTGCTTGGTTTTCTGGCAGTTGGTTAGCCATCGATCGAGTGACTGCACAGGCTGGGAACAACTCAGGGAACTGGTGGTTTTCAACATGAGATTTCCTTGGCTCAGATATTACTATGGGTTGAGCTACCACACTCCTCTTTCCCCAAACATTTCCCCCAGCCAAATCATTTCCCAGAATAAACGTAATCCCAGGGACTGGAAGTGCAGAACGGACACCAACTACAACATCACCAGATACTATGGCAGAGGAAATATGGATTCGGTGCAAAGGCACTTCAACAAAACCCATTTCAAAACCTTGTACCAGTACATGGGTTCCAGTAGCCGTTACAGAAGTTAAAGGCAGAATCCCTTCCAAAATAAATGACTGGGCCGCTCCCCGTATCTCGGAGAATGCGCACAGACACAGTTTCCTCTGAACCAGACAAAGACACACTTCCCTCAGTGATAAATGGTGTATAATCAACAGAACTAGTAACCTTCTGCTCAACCGATTTGCTACAGGAATGAGACAAAAAGCTCCCTCTTTTCTCAAAAATGTCATCGATGACCGGTGAAGTAGTGACTAAAGCAATAGGTTTTGAAAGTCTCTCTTTCTTCTTAAGGACAAGGCAGTCAGATATTTTATGGCCAGGCTTTTTACAATAAAAGCAAACCATCTCTCTTGAGAGTACAGGCTTACTAGAATAATCAACAACCGGCGCCTTAACGTGTCGCCCCATCGCATCAGACTTAGCCTTGGTCTGAGAGCAAGACTTAGATTTACTCATGTCATTTTTAAAGCTGACTGAACTGAATGACCCACGATGGGTTAACACAAACTCATCAGCCATGATCGCAGCTTCAGAAAGTTTATTCACCTTGTGTTCAGTGAGATATGTAGCTACAGCATGAGGAACACAGTGCTTAAACTCCTCCAAAAGCATCAATTCTCTTAACTGCTCTATAGTTGTGACTTTCATAGAAGTACACCATCGATCAAACAAATTTTCCTTTTCTCTTGCAAACTCAATATAAGTACATTCGTCAGTTTTACTAAAATTTCTAAATTTTTGGCGATATGCCTCAGGTACGAGTTCATATGCGTGCAACACAGCAGATTTCACCACATCATACTCACCACTCTGTTCCAGGGAGAGAGCAGAATACACGTCCTGTGCTTTACCTGTGAAAACACACTGCAACAGTAAAGTCCAAAACTGTTTCGGCCATTTCAAGGATAGAGCAACACGTTCAAAGTGATAAAAATATTTCTCTATTTCCTTTTCATAAAATGGCGGAACTAATCTCACATTCCGGTGAACGTCAAACACAGGTTCGTGTGATTCAACCGGCCGCGTTACAACAGGAGGCACGTCACCTCGAGCAGCTTCTGCCTCTTTAACTGACAACTCTAACTCCAACTTCCTTAACTGAAACGCTCGATCATCCCGTTCTCTCTCCAACTCAAGTTCCAGTTTTCGCACAACGAATTCTCGCTCTACCGCTCTCTCTTTCATAGCGCGATCCTCACGCTCAGCGCGGATCTTTGCAGAGTCTAAATACAGCTGTTTCTCTTGCAGGGACATGTCTAGACATTTTGATTCACTTTCAACGTAAACCTCACAAGGAGAAGACACAAAAGATTCACTAGGAGCAATAAACTCAGGGTTTACCTCCAAAACTCCTCTCTCAGTGATCGCCTCAAAGTAGACACAAGTGTTTCCTTCAGTCGCTTATCATGAGTAGTGAGATCGATACTGAAGCGTTCGGCGATTTGTAATAACTGCTCCTTTGTACACCTCTCAAGTAAAGTTTCTGAGGACAAGCAAAGAAATCCTCGAGCACCGAAGACATTTAAACGCTTGTACATACACTTATACTACACTAACACAAACAAAACAAGCCGTTCACACCGTGAGATGGTCGTGTTAACGAGAACTACACCTCCCATAAGCCACTGCTTGAGCGGAACTACTCTCTATTACGCAACCTACTCATTCACAAAACGACTTACCACAAGTCACACATTGTAGGTACGAAAGAAAGAATAACGCCATATAAACAGCGAAATTACTCACGAATTTTTCAGAATAGATTCACCTCTATAATCTGAGAAACTCCAGCTCCTATCTAACAAAAACACTAACTAATGCCTTCCTAGTCTTCGAAGGTGTACCGGGCTCGGGGCGGCATTAAACGCTGAACTCAGTGACGATCAGTCAGACTGAAAGTCGGCGTACCCCGACAGAGAGTTAAATCTCCACCCAGGATAACCCTCAAAAACAAGAAAGTAAAATAATAAACAAAACAACAAACAGTGTTCCGTCGGAAGGATTGTTTGCACAACCCAGCTTGAAACACTCTAACTAACCGGAGTTCTCATTTATAAAGATGACCATTCACAAAAAATAAATCATATACTCACCAACATTCCTACACCAAAGGATCGCGGACGAGACACCCAATTTATGTCACGGCCAGCTCGTTCTCGACTCACATAAAGAGGATCACACATGCAAACGAATAGTTTGACTTGCAAGATTATTTATTTAACACCAATATGATCCATTACATAAATATAACAAAATCTAGGGATTTAAACAATAAAGGGAAAAATAATAATCCAATTGGTTAGGAATGATGAGAGATGAGAAATAAAATCAAAAGCAACAAAGTGGAGCAAAATGACTTCTCTGGCGATGTTCCCCCAGAGGAAGCATTGATGAGCAGGTGGAAACGGCTTTTATATTCTCCACCCATAAATTAATCAATTAGGCATGATTGTCTGCAGCCAAATCACACCCACAAAACACAACAGAAGACAGGGTCGTAACAGTATGCATGTATGTGTGTGTGTGTATGTATTATTGCATGCATGTTGGTGCGAAGGTGTGTAGATGAAGAGTTCACCCGAAAATACATCATGTGTAAAGGCTCAAACTATTATTCCATATGTCAGCGTTAAGCACTGTAGAATATAGCAAAATCAAACAAATTTATGATGCTTTAATAAAAGTCATACAGGTTTGATGACAGATCTTGGAGTTCTGCATGCATTATCTCTTCAAGATCACACTAAATGCATCTGAACTGAAGGATCACCAGCCAGTGTTTGTGTGTGTTGGAGATTTCTGCAAGAGCGGCTGGAGCTGATTTACTTTCATTAGATGAAGAATTCCAATAACCGGCTCTTAATTAAGACGCTAATCTTTACAATAACCCCACGCCAGCATGCTTAAAACGGCACCGCTGAGAATGGAAACACTGCCTTTCCACACGCTCAGAACTGATCCTGAAGATTCGTATTCCAGCTCTGAAGTGCAGGAAGCCTGAAGCTGTTACCTGAGGAGGTGCACGGTTGCGTGTCAGGTGACTTCCTGTAGACGAGGTGAGGTTTGTTGTGCTCTTCCTCATACTCCTCTCCATCGGCGCTCAGCAGCGGCTCCAGGAAGAACTGACCGCTGTGTGTGGTGAACGTGCCGATCTGAAGGAGCACAACACCACAGATTGAGTCACATGATGATTACTTTAATGAGTGATCAGACGCACAGTATTCACCCGCTACAGTGGTTTTTATAAACACATCACTGTGTGCATCTTGAGACAAAACAATGGCAGTGACATGTTTTAAGATATATCAGTGCAAGTTACTTTCAGGTAAAACTGTAAAGGCCGTATTTCTGTGATTTTAAGATGGTCCACTTCATGCTGTACATAATTACACCTCATGTCAAGTGACAATGGCATGTAAATATTATTTAATTAATTGAATAAATAAATAAAAGTACAAAGTAAATAAATAAATAAATAAATAAATAAATAAATAAATAAATAAATAAATAAATAAATAAATAAATAAATAAATAAATAAATAAATAAATAAATAAATAAATAAATAAATAAATAGTTATAATACATATAAAAATGTGCAGTTAAATAAAAAAATTAAAATAATACTATATAATAAAATAAAATGACAAGAAAAATTAGCTAAATAAATTATAAATTAATAGTAAAATAAATGAATAAATAAAAAAATAAAAAAATGTATTAAGTTATTTAAATTAAAATAAATAAAAATGTTAAAAAGTAAAAAAAAAATTATAAATAAATACATAAAAATAAATAGTAAAAAATTATAAAATTCAATTCAAATATATTTGAATATATATATTTGTATTATATTGAAAAATGTTAGAAAAAGTTAATCAATCATGTATGAATTTATAATTAATAAAATAAATTAAATAAAAAATGAATGGTAAAATAAAATGTATAAGAAAATGTATATTAAAATAAAATAAATCAAAATGAATGTAAATTAATGTTATATATATATATAAACTCTAAAAATACTAAATAATGAGGCACAATGATTGGCATTCCTAATGAAGCCCCTGGAATCATGGCTTATCACTACGGCAACACATTCAAACACAGAATTCCAGAGTCCTGCACACATTCCGAACGGAAGCCGGGACATACAGCGAGATCGGATGAGCCTGTACGGAAGACACATAACGGAGAGGAGGAACGCTTGAACGAATGGAAACATGTTTGACAGGAGCTCAGTTAGTCTGATCGTCAGCCCGTCACACAGTGAGGATCTGCTCCTCTCCAGATCCCAATCTCTGTCAATCACAGCCTCGGCACTGGCCTGGCATTCACCTTCCCTCAGGAACCTTCACATGAGCAGCCTTTCCCACAGAAACACACTCACTGAGAGAGAGCAGGAACGCGTCACACTCACAGGCTGTCGCTCAACACACAGCGCTCATTGGGCCGGTTCAGACGACACCAGCGTGAATATTTCCATTCAAGCCTTTCTGACAGGCAAACACTCGCTCGCAGCCTTGGGGATGGAAAGACGACATAATGTTCCCTTCGCACGTGCACTTGGAAATCAGATCCCACTGATCCCTAAGAATACAGAATTGATTGACAAAAACACCACACACACAAAGTAAACACACTCACTCTCTCTCACACACACACATGTTTGTTTTTGTGAAATGTGAGGACATTCCATAGGCGTAATGCATTTTATACTGTACAAACCGTATTTTCTATCCCCCTACACTGCCCCTAAACCTACCCATCACACACACACACACACACACACACACACACACACACACACACACACACACACACTCACACACACACACACACACACACACTGTAAACACACTCAATCTCTCACACACATATATACACACACACACACACACACACACACACACACACACACACACACACACACACACACACAGTAAACACACTCACACACACACTCACTCTCTCACACACACACACACTCACTCTCACACACACACACACACACTCACACACACACTGTACACACACTTCTCACACACACACACACACTGTAAACACACTCAATCTCTCACACACACACACACACACACACACACACACACACACACACACACACACACACACAGTAAACACACTCACACACACACTCACTCTCTCACACACACACTCTCTCACACACACAAACACACATACACACACACACACACACACTCACTCTCACACACACACACACACACACACTCTCTCTCACACACACTCTCTCTCACACACACACACTGTAAACACATTCTCTCTCTCTCACACACACACACACACACTGTAAACACACTCACTCTCTCTCATACACACACTCTCTCACACACACACACACAGTAAACACACTCACACACACACTCACTCTCTCACACACACACTCTCTCACACACACACACACACACACACACACACACACACACACAGTACACACTGTAAACACACTCACTCTCTCTCACACACACACACACACACACACACACTCACACACACACACACTCTCTCTCACACACACACACACACTGTAAACACATTTTCTCTCTCTCTCTCACACACACACACACACACACACTGTAAACACACTCACTCTCTCTCACACACACACACACTGTAAACACACTCACTCTCTCACACACACACACACACACACACACACACACACACACACACACACACACACAGTACACACTGTAAACACACTCACTCTCTCTCACACACACACACACACACACACACTCTCTCTCACACACACACACACACACACTCTCTCACACACACACACACACACACACACTGTAAACACATTCTCTCTCTCTCTTACACACACACACACACTCTCTCTCACACACACTCTCTCACACACACACACACACACACACACACACACACACACACACACACACACACACACACACACAGTAAACACACTCACTCAAATGTATGATGTATGTGTGAAGCGCATGATTCATGTTATGATGTATGAACCATGTAAATAATGACATGTTTTCCATTCAAAACAGTGAAATTCCAAACAAATGTTAAAGTTTGGAACAGTAAGCCCCGCCTTCTTTGATGTGATTGGCCGTCTGACTCCCTCTGACAGTGACGGGCGCTGTTAGACTCTGAGGCAGACCATAAGCGTAACAGACAGAGAGAGCGCTGTGTGATGAGTACAGCAGATACTGAGGGACGACTGGACATTTCTAATTATTCAGGACACTTGTCCCCTCAGTGTCTGTGGTGGTGACGGCCCTGGAGTTGCGTGTATTTATACACATATCTTAAATGCTTAAATGATTCACTCGTATAGTATGACTCCATAGTTTTACAACAGCACTTGTTGGCAGTGAAGTGACTCCAGATTAGCGCTTGGGTTTCCCCGTGTATATCCATTGGTTCATGCCAGCTGTGGGTCAGAGGTCATCCGAGGTCACTCTCACAGAGGTCATGAACATCTGTCCTGAAGGTGCGGACAGACGCTGTCGACACTCATCATGAGCAGAGCGAGAGAGAAGACCAGCGCACCTGACGGCTCGTATACTTTAACTGAAGGATTATGGGTCGTCTGTCAGCAGGACCACAGGTTCTCTCTCTTCCCATCATGCAATGCTTCTAACTCTTTCCCGATTGGAAACCAGTGTCCGCTGTGGAGATCTGAACAGAATCACTGCCCTTCACTATGGATCGGAGTCTGGTTTCAAACCACATGTGGTACACATGTTTACACTGTCCCGATGACTAAACTAGTTTGAATCAAATATGAAAAATCGTATTATTAAGAATTTTAACTTAAAGTGTTTGTTTATTTATGGTCAGGGTGATAAAGGAAGCAAAATATGAAAAGAAAAAATATTGTAAATTATCTTTTTTTTTATTCTGGTCTTCTCTTGTCAAAGGACTTTAACATAAAAATCACAAGTGTAATACATCTAATAATACGCTAAATATGACAGGAATAATTTGTTTGCATTGGAACTAAACAAACTCAAATATGGTTTAAAAAACGTATTTTTATGAATTTTAATGTTTTTTGTTCACGCCTATTTTCATAGTGAGAAACAGGTTAAATGTAGCTAAATATAATAATGTAATAATTATAAAAAGGAACTTAACCTTTTATAATAAATTTCAAACTTTTTCAAGTTGATCTCCAATTTAAAAAATATATTTTTAATAATAACCTTTTTATTTAAGTGTCAAGAGAAGTGAAGTAAAATGTCAAAAGATACAATAAATATGGCAATATTTGTTTAGCAATAATTAGTTTTTACTTTTCAGCTAACAAACTAACTAAACTTAAATTAAATATGGTTAAAAAATCTTATTTTTAATAATTTTAACAGCTATTTTCATGGTGAGAAACAGGTCAAATATAAAAATAATACATTTGAAATAATATATATAATACAAATGTAAAATAATAATAATAATAATAATAATAATAACAACAACTACATTTTGTTTAATAAATTACAAGAGTTTTTAAAGTTTATCTTCAATAAAAAAAAAACTAATTCTGGCCTACTCTGCACACTTCATTAAAAAAGTTAAGCATTATATATATATATTGTAACATGTTTGCTTGTCCACGACTATTTCCATGATAACCGATATAATGCAAGAATGCAAAAAAAATAAAATACTTTATCTTCGATTTAAAGCTAATCCTGGCCTCCGGATACTTCACTAAAAATAATTCTTCAGTTTTAATCCACATCATCTTTATGTCCCTCTTCTGACCCTTCCTCGGGCTGTTTACGACACGAGCGGGACAAACACTGACCCCTGACCTCATCAGAGACTAAACGAGCGCCGTCATGAGGAGCGACTCTTTCAGCGGCCCGCCGTTTACAGCCAGGACTAATCACCTCCCGCCACCTGAGATCACTAATTAACAGAGGACCGTATGCAAATGGGTCAGGAGCTCATCCTCAGAGGTCAGTTAGCAAGAGCCACGGGAGGTGAGGGTTCGACCGGTTTGCAAACAGACTATATTTAAAAGACTAGACAGCTGGGTGTCATATGTCCGTTCATTCTGTCCCACAGCGGTCATTTCTCTAAAATAACTAGCAGGGCAGTTAAACACCCGCTCAACTCAACTAAAACAAAGCCTAATCCTCACAGAGAGCTCTAATCCTGCTGGAATTATGAGTTTCCTGCTAGTAAAAACTTGTAATTACTAATCCCAGTTCACCGCTTAACTTCTACTTATCTGCTTTGACATCACATAAAACATCCACTAAACGCTAGATCTGTAACCACTAACCCTGAGTTTACACTCACTAAACCAAAGCCTAATCCTCACAGGAACAACTATTGACGTAATTAGGAGTTTCCTGCTAGTAAAACTTGTTGAATCTGATTGATTGACGAATGTTTTAAACATTCAGAAGTGCAATTATTTTAGGGAAACGCACAGCTAAAGTAGTTCCGGCAGGTTTTGACCGCATTACAGTTCTGTATCACTCCGCCAAATGAGTTCAACTTATTAAAATGTCCTTACAGCAAAACAGCCAAATACACAAAACACTGAACAAGCAAAGACATATAGTTAAAAATAGGATAAAACAACAGAAGCACATCCTCTCTTTCTCCCGCTCAAACGCACACACACACACACACACACACAGAGTACGGACACACACTCCATGCTCTGATGATTTTATCAGTAAAACAGTTTAGCATCTTAAAAGCTACATGACATTTCTCACTAGCGAGGAAATAACGGCGCTGTTCTTGAAGCTGATAAACTTACAGTAGAGACGCTGATGCTGAACACTGTTGAGAGACAGACTGAGGTAATACACACTGCTAATCTCGTTCTCTCTCTAATAACTGCATTAATAACTGCTATCAATGGCTCAAGTCTCTTTTACGTAATACGAGAATTTAGTCCTGCACACAAGAGCGTTTCAAAGACAAAACCTGACAAATGTCTTCTGAACAGTGTTTTGAGGTATATTAACCATAGTATAAGCAAGATAATGAAAAATAATGTTCCGCTTCACCCCATGACCACATTACCACCTCGGGTGTGCATTATATTTCTAATAATTCAATGGTCAATAATTGTCAATAATTCAATAATTCCTTACTTATCTTCTGTGACATCACAAAACACTGTGATGGGTATAACTAGGCATGAAGTCTATTCCTGAATTTCCTCACTAGTAAATATTCCACGCTCAACTGTTAGTGGGATTATAACAAAGTGGAAGCGATTGGGAACAACAGCAACTCAGCCACAAAGTGAAATCCCAGAGCGGGGTCAGCGCATGCTGAGGTCCAGTCTTGCGCAGAAGTCACCAACTTTCTGCAGAGTCAATCGCTCCAGACCTCCAAACTCCTGTGGCCTTCAGATGAGCTCAGGAACAGTGCGGAGAGAGCTTCATGGAATGGGTTTCCATGGCCGAGCAGCTCATCCAAGCCTTACATCACCAAGAGCAATGCAAAGCGTGGGATGCAGTGGGGTAAAGCACGCCACCACTGGACTCTAGAGCAGTGAGACGTTCTCTGTGAGTGACCAATCACGCTTCTCTGTCTGACCATCCCATGGGACGAGTCTGGGTTTGGCGGTTGCCAGGGGAACGGACTTGCCTGACTGCATTGTGCCAAGTGTAAAGTTTGGTGGAGGGGGGATTATGGGGTGGGGTTGTTTTTCAGGGGTTGGCCCCTTAGTTCCAGTGAAAGGAACTCTTAATGCTTCACCAAGACATTTTGGACAATTTCATGCTCCCAACTTTGTGGGATCAGTTTGGGATCGGCCCCTTCCTGTCCCAACATGACTGCGCTCCAGTGCACAAAGCGTCGCTCCATAAAGACATGGATGAGCGAGTTTGGTGTGGAGGAACTGGACTGGCCTGCACAGAGTCCTGACCTCATCCCGATAGAACACCTTTGGGATGAATTAGAGCGGAGACTGCGAGCCAGGCCTTCTCTTCCAACATCAGTGCCTGACCTCACAAATGCGCTTCTAGAAGAATTCCCATAAACACACTCCTAAACCTTGAGGAAAGCCTTCCCAGAAGAGCTGAAGCTGTTAGAGCTGCAAAGGGTGGCCGACTCCATATTAAACCCTACGGATTAAGAATGGGATGGCATTAAAGCTCATGTGCATGGAAAGGCAAGCGTCCCAAAACTTTTGGCAATATAGTATACAAACCCGCACATCAACCTGTTCACTTTATTTGGCGCTCATGTAATGGATTAACCAATCGGAATGAACTGATTCCAATTGAAACACAAAGTGTCCATGTAAACATAGCTAATGAGTTTATACTCACTAGTCCATTCTCTCATGCCTCTCTTGAAATAACCCTCTTATGCCTTTGTTGAACTCCTAACTAGAAACTGAAAGACTTCCCATGAAACCACCACAGTGGAAGCAGCTTGAGCAGTTGACAGATGTTTAACCAGCACACTCTTCATACTCACCAGTCCCGTGCAGAGGCTGAAGACGGCGCGGTGCTCGCTGCGAGCATTGACGTGTCCTCTGAAGAAGCAGTGGCGCAGATCTGCAGTGTCTCCACGCTTCTCCTCCTCTCCCAGATGAAGCACCGTGTAGGACGGAGCGATGAATCCCGAATCAGCGGTGAGGTTCAGGTGAAAGGCCTGACCGAACGCCTCGATCCGGTAATGAGCCCTGGAAGCCGTGACCTCAGCGTCTGCACTGCGCCTCCTCCTGCGGTAGTGCAGCCGGTGCGGGAACGACTCTCCAAAATCATTCAAGCGCACGGGGGTGACGATCTCATACGAGGACAGCTGTCTCATGAAGCTCTCTGAAACACATCAGGGTTAGATCTCAGGTCAAGCCAGTTACTGAAGGCTCTTTAGTGGCACTGAACGTTGAGAATCTTTCCATTGCATAATGGATGTTCTTCAGATTATCAAAATGTTCTTCACACTTCACAACTTATCGCTGAAAGGTTCAGGTAACCAAAAATGGTTCGTCTATGCTGCGAAGTGTGTCGTTTTTGGACCCTTGAGTCACACTTGTGTGTGAATTCATCCGATCAAGTGTGCTTGAATCAGCTGGTGTTGTGGTGCTTTAGTGTGTGTGTGTATGAAGTCAAGTTCACACAGGTGTAGAGAATCACACTAACTAACCACAAACAAACACAATACGATTCAAAACCACATTAGCATTTCAAAGCTACACACTTCTCTCGGGCAGATGTCTTGCTTGTTCAGTGTGTTGGTGTTTCTCAATGATAAATTGCACTTGCTTTTATATTTTCTGATGCAATAATTGTTTTGTGTCTAGATACTTTTCAGGCTAATAAACACTTTATACATGCATACAGTTATAGAATACTATAAAGAATGCAAAACATACACAATTACACATTCATGTAAACATCATACTAATCTGTTTATATGCATAAAAATGGCATTTTACAACAAATTTGTTTTTTATTGTCATAGAAACCACAGCAAACTTCTAAAAGTGTGTGTGTAAGCTATTCGTACAGCTGGTAATCAGAATGACGATTGTCTGAGCGGGTCTGTGGTGTATTTTGTGAGTGTCTTACCTTGTTTGTGGTGGAGTTTGTACGTGTGCGCGGTGCGTAAAAGCGCGGAGAGGTGCCACACGAGTCCCAGCAGCCGGAGCGCAGGACCCCGCATGATTCCCCGGCGCTCTGCCTCTCTCTCTCCGCCGCTCCTCTCTTCAGTTCTCCGGGGGCTGGAGCGTCTCTACCGGCTCTCCTCCTTCAGCTGAAGCACGTCCGATCCGCCGTCATTGCCGTTAAAACACCCGCATCCGCTCGGATCCGCTCATCTCGCGCACGGACCCGCGGCTCTAAACTCAATGTGCGCGCGCCGCACGGATCGGTGCCAGCGGGCTTTTTTTCGCTTCTGGCTCTCCATAGGACACCCCCCTAAACACACACACACACACACACACTGAGGCTCTTGTCACGCCCCCCTGCTCTACTGCAGACTCGACCACTGAATCACGTCAGAGTCCATTCAGCTGATTACAAAACCTGCAGCAGTGCACAATAATAAAAAAAAATAACACACGCAATAAAGATCAACAAAATTACATTTTGTCTCAATCGATTTGCCGTGATTCTCGAATGAGATTTTTTTCTCTATACAATTAGTTTCTTGTTCACATGAGATTTGAATTTCTTATGGATTTAAGCAGACTGCAGCAGTTTTGGCACATGGCTTGTTCATCACAGCTGATGAGTTGATCCTCAAACTCTTCACAACTTCTAAACATTCTTTCAAAATGGAGCATTTATTTATCAAAATCTGGCAGACAGACAGACAGATAGACAGAAACAGACAGACAGTCAGACGGATGGACAGACAGGCAGATAGATAGATAGATAGATAGATAGATAGATAGATAGATAGATAGATAGATAGATAGATAGATAGATAGATAGATAGATAGATAGATAGATAGATAGATAGATAGATAGATAGACAGGCAGATAGACAGACAGACAGACAGACAGACAGACAGAGGCGAACAGATAGACAGGCAGATAGCGGACGGACGGACGGATGGACGGACAGACAGACAGACAGACAGACAGATAGATAGATAGATAGATAGATAGATAGATAGATAGATAGATAGATAGATAGATAGATAGATAGATAGATAGATAGATAGATAGATAGATAGATAGATAGATAGATAGATAGATAGATAGATAGATAGATAGATAGATAGATAGACAGACAGACATACAGACATACAGACAGACATAGACAGGCAGATAGACAGATAGACAGACGGACAGAGAGACAGATAGACGGACAGATATAGACAGACACACACACAAACAGACAGGCAGACAGACAGACAGACAGACAGACAGACAGACAGATAGACAGATAGATAGATAGATAGATAGATAGATAGATAGATAGATAGATAGATAGATAGACCGACAGACAGATAGACAGATGACAGACAGACAGACAGACAGATAGACAGACATACAGAAATACAGACAGATAGACAGATAGACAGACAGATGCCAGACAGATAGACAGACAGATAGATAGACAGATTGACAGACAGACAGATAGATAGACAGATGACAGACAGACAGACAGATAGGCAGACAGACAGACAGACAGATAGGCAGACAGACAGATAGACAGTCAAACATACAGACAGATAGAAAGACAGACAGGCAGACAGACAGACAGATAGATAGACAGATGACAGACAGACAGACAGACAGACAGATAGACGGACAGACAGACAGACAGACAGACAGATAGGCAGACAGACAGATAGACAGTCAAACATACAGACAGATAGAAAGACAGACAGGCAGACAGACAGACAGATAGATAGACAGATGACAGACAGATAGACAGACATACAGATGATAGACAGACAGATAGATAGATAGATAGATAGATAGACAGACAGACAGACAGACAGACAGATAGCTAGACAGATAGACAGACATATAGACGATAGACAGACAGATAGACAGACAGATAGACAGACAGGCAGACAGATAGACAGACAGATAGACAGACAGGCAGGCAGACAGAGTGAATCTGTCAGAGTGAAGCCCGACGCCTCCAATGGAATGAGGAAAACTCACTTTCCCACATTTGTTTGTAATCAGAGAAAAGTTTACGGATGCTTCACTGTTGCATGTGCCTTAGCCCCGAAACATCCTGCGCTTTTCATTACTGTGTTTATAGGCATACAGTTCTGTGTATATATAATACAATACTGAGTGTTTCTCTAATCTATTCACTACTCTTACATCAATCCAGCACATTTAAGAATGCATATAATCAGAGCTAATGACCAATATAAACACGTTCATCAAAAACACACAATGATCGTTTAGATACGTTGGTGTCCTCATAATTCAAAACTGAGGGAAAATCATTTGCAATGTAGGTTAAGATGTAACCACTTTAACTCGTCATTAATTCATTAATCAATCCTGGCGGTGTGATTCACGTTAGCGCAGTAAAGCACTGATGATGGTTTTATCTTGCTCATGTGTTAATAACTCATTGCTGCAGTTAAAAGTTGCAAAGAATCCAGATCCGTAATCTTTTTGAGTCGTAAATGCACTTTATGACGGGAAAGAGATATGAGTTATGTCCCACTGGAGAGGTCATTATGGCCCTTGAAATGACTAAGAAATGACTACTGACAAAAGGCTAGCATGAAGATGTCTTCAGAATATTCTCCGATCCCTGTGAGATGTACAGTATTTCTGTTGACATGTGTGCCAGTCCCTCAGGGCACTTATTAGTGTGCATTAAACGTGCACTTGGTGTCCCGCAGGTTTAAAAATCATCATCTCAGCCTGTGAACGTCCTGTAAAAGTTCCTAACGCAACACACATGAAGATGCTCATTAGAGAGAGGGATATAATTATGATCTTGCGTCCAGATGTTCACAGCTGTAAATACGATAATTCTGGCATCATGTGATCTCTCGGTCCTATAGAAGAAGCTCTCGCTAATCGTGGATGTTCAGGGTTCATTGTGTAGTCGTCTGAAGTCTCTGCCTGACTGACTGTGTTACAGTGGCTTTGGTCCAGCGCCGTGTCCATCAACTCACATGTTAGCTTCCGACACTCTCACTTGACCTTTGACCCCCTGAGTGACCTGTGGGTGACCCTAAGCAGGACCATGGGAAACTGTTTGTGGGTGCGTTAGGGTTCAAGTTAAAAACTGAAACTTATTCTGCAGTTCAGCCTGAAATATTAAAGAGCGTTGGAGAAGTTGGGCGGCCAACGCCTCTTAGATGTGAACATCTGAAACGAGAAAAAGAAATAAATGTTAGAGTGTGTTTATGCCCACAAGGAATTTGAAAAATTCCATTCAATAGCCAAAAATATCATCTTACACACACACTTCACTGTCCAAACACACTGTATATCAGTAACATGTTGAAGACACGATTTATTGTGTGAATTTGTTAAGGCAGATTTGTTTAACAGCGTGCCAGAAGAACACAATCCTGGCAAGTGTTTAGAGTCTGTGTGTGTGTGTGTGTGTGTGTGTGTGTGTGTGTGTGTGTGTGTGTGTGTGTGTGTGTGTGTGTGTGTGTGTGTGTGTGTGGACTGGTAATCCCTACGGTATGGGGACAAAATGTCCCCACAAAGATGGCAATATCCAAATTTTTGTCCTTGTGGGGACATTTTTTAGTCCCCATGAGGAAAACATCTTATAAATCACACTAAGTGATGTTTTTGAAAATGTAAAAATGCAGCATGTCTCCTGTGATGGGTAGTGTGTGTGTGTGTGTGTGTGTGTGTGTGTGTGTGTGTGTGTGTGTGTGTGTGTGTGTGTGTGTGTGTGTGTGTGATGGTAGGTTTAGGGGCAGGGGCAGTGTAGGGGGATAGAAAATACGGTTTGTACAGTATAAAATGCATTACGCCTATGGAATGTCCCCACAAAACATGGAAACACAACATTTTCTCTTTTTCTTTAAATGTTCTAGCAGGCTGGATTCTGATTGGCTCTCAGTGTTTTTATCATTTATCATCTGGAAAAGTCACTTCTGAAAGCGATTGCAATGATATGGTTTCTCTGCGCTGTTATTGTTATAGTTGTGGTGTGGACTATTGTTTTACGTTTAGAACGATGTTTGGAACTGTAGTTATTATTATAGTTATCGTACTTGGTGTGAACGAGCCTGTACTCCATGTTTCTGTCTTGTTTTCCAGTACAAATATCTAAACATTCTTAAATCAAGATACATTCACCCAACATCCATCTATTAACGGCCCAGGACACTTTATAAACTGCTCTCTGATCTTAAGAAGATTTTGTGTATGTTCTGTTTTCTCATCTCTGAATCGTAGACGGTCTTCTTCAAGAGCTCTTCCAGCGATCTGCTCAGAGTCACGGCTGGCTGGGTGTTTAAAGCTGTCTGCGCTCGTTTACATATCGAAGGCTCTGACCCCGAGCTCAATGGCCACAGTAAATATGCGCTGTTAACATTACTGACACACCTTCCTGCTTTTGTGTGTTCGCTGTTTAAGCTTGTGTTAATGATTGACACTTCGGACACTTATTGTGCAACGATGCAAGGCAGCTTTGCATGATTATGCATCATATTATTGTCCGAATAAAGTAAAAACTACCAGCTTTTTCCCCCCAATTCAATTTTGAGTAAATATTGCGTTAATTAGGAGTTGATTTTAATACAGCATTTTATTATTATTTATGTTATTAATTATTAAATCATAATATATACTATTGTCCTTAAGTATCGCCAAGCATTTAGCTAATTACTTTAATATGGAAAATTATTTGTACCACTAGTTAATAGTAAAAAAAAATAGCAAAAAACCTCTTTCCAACCCTCAAAAAAGAGCAAGACTCCACCCATCTCAATGTAAAACCCTTAAAGTCCATCATAATTCAGATAGAAGTGTCTTTACCGCACTGTGATCACCTGCAGACCAGCAGAAGCAGCATCCATATGCGTCTGACGTACATCAATGGAGCCTTTACTACTGTACAGCGCAACCGTCTGATTTAGCGCCCACAGTCCTGACTCCATACCCACCCTCTGACCCCTCCATCACCCGCAGGACTCCTGGACGCAGGGTCATAAGAATGATGTAGACCTTAAGAGGGACAAAACGTTATTATGATGTTCACGCAAACACTGAAACTGCAAGAACGGCGTACCTGATGAGGATGCTTCTAACAAATATCGGAACATTTAGACTTTATACTGATGTCATTTAGCTTCTTAAGTAAATGTGTCTTGATTTAAGAATGTTTAGATTTTCCACTAAAACGCACAAGACACAAATTCAGAAGAAGATTTTTTTTGCAGTGTATAATATAAGAAATGTATAAATACATACACAGAGGTTAAACCTCGCAATGGCCAGTGAAATGTAGCGCCCGTGAATATTTGCCAGCCATTAAACTTGCAGTAATGACACCAAAATTGTAGATATCAGTGAAAATTCACAATTCTCTATTTCATTATTCTTTCATTATTCTGACAGTGGTTACCAGGTACAGAAATGTAATGTAAGAAAATGTAAATTAATACTGCACAGTCTTAACTGTATAAATTAAACATCCTTATTACTTAATCCATATTAAAGTTACAAAAGTTATTCAATCAAGAGAAGTGAGTGATTTTTCTGTGTCCTTTGTTGTTTGATTAGCATTAAAAACACAGACAGCAGCAGGAATATTATATACGGGTCTAATATACTGATACACATATTAGGCTACTGTCACTTTAAGAGCAAATGCATGTTTCTAACATACTGATACACATATTAGGCTACTGTCACTTTAAGAGCGAATGCACGGGTCTAATATACTGATGCACATATTAGGCTACTGTCACTTTAAGAGCAAATGCATGGATCTTATATACTGATACACATATTAGGCTACTGTCACTTTAAGAGTGAATGCACTGATCTAATATACTGATACACATATTAGGCTACTGTCACTTTAAGACCGAATGCATGGATCTAATATACTGATACACATATTAGGCTACTGTCACTTTAAGAGCGAATGCACTGATCTAATATACTGATACACATATTAGGCTACTGTCACTTTAAGAGCAAATGCACTGATCTAATATACTGATACACATATTAGGCTACTGTCACTTTAAGACCGAATGCACAAATCTAATATACTGATACACATATTAGGCTACTGTCACTTTAAGACCGAATGCACAAATCTAATATACTGATAATGTACATATGCATTTATGTTCACCCTAGGATACCCGCTAGTTTCTGACAATTTTGTGTGAATTTTCCTGCTCAAATGCAAGAAGACGTGAAACAGAGCTCAGTTTAGTATTCACGAGCAACGAAATTAGTTCCCTTTTGCATCTTCTTACGCTTGAATATCTAAATTGTCAAAGCTTAAACTTTCGCGACAATGCAGTTCTGACCCTTAATTCAGCTGGCCTGACCTTCATTCATGTTTGTTCACGTTCTTGCAGAATTCAAAAATGTTACCTGCATCATTTTCATACACTCGCCAACACAGACTTTTACTCTGATTTGGCGCTTGACGAGTGTTAATGTTAGGCCCTGTATATACGTCTCGAAGCAGGCGTCATGCTTGACACCGTATTCTTCCTTCTTTACTGTTCAGGAATACAAGAGACTCAAGAGACTCAAGAGAGAGAGCGAGAGAGAAAGAGAGTTCTTGAGATTAAGTGTTTAGGATGGATGGGTTTTGGATGCACTTAATTTAAAGTGAAAAATGCTGAACCTGTGGGTCAAATGAAAGGTTTAGCCAGTTAGTCAGAAACTGGACGGCCTCTCCGAGCTGAGCCAGCAAGAAAATCAATCCCTTTCCGAGGCCTGTAATGTAATTACGTTACTCCGCAGAAGCTAATGGAATGAGATTCTGACGTGAGGGATTCTCTGGCGTTCTCTTCACCTGACGGTTTCAATCAATGACAAAAAAGAAGTTATTTATGACCCTTCAAACCTCCATACAGGTGTTCTCATGGTCGGAGATCAAGAGGTTCAGTCACCTGAAACCTGCGTTTCTCTTCGGATTAAGTCCCCCTTCGTCTTCCATCCCAATTCCGATTCTCCGTAGCGTAAGCCGTAAATTCCACGGCCCTCGGAATGCAAGAGCGGCCTGTCAATTCCCTTCCTATCCTTTCAGAGGTGAGTTCCCAGGCTTAGCCCTGAAGACAGATTTGCGACGCTGTCAAAACAACTATCCCGAGATCTAAACTTCCCACCCCTGTGGTCTTACTCAACCTGTGGGTTTAAGACGGGTGAGAAAGATTCCTGAAAGTGGATTTGTTGACAGTACGGCTCTCCTGGCCCTCTATCCTGATGGCCCTTCGCATCTGTGAAAGAAACACACAAAACTTAAAGAGCGAAGGGAAGTCTCAGTCAATCAATCCAGCTGTTTGTAGATCTGTTGATCATTCATTGGTCATATTTACTCTCGGAGAGTGTGTTGAATAACCTACATGTGGCTAAATAAAGATTGTTTGCCATGGCACTTTCAGGAAAAGACTTGTTGAAAGAGCCATCAGTGTAAAAACATAATCATGCGTCAGTTCTGTCAGGGACTAATTTTAAACTTTACGTGAACTTCTCTCGAGTCAGTTTACAAGACACTAGACACTTTGAAGAGCCAGAGGGCACTGGTACAAAACTAGTGAAACAGTTTCACACAATTTAACCTCATTGGTTAATATAGCTGACCTGTGCCTGGAAACATCGGATTAGAGTAACTTTCATGAGCAATCGGAGCTCACGACAATCCAACTGTGCAACATTTTGCTTTTTTCAAAGTACCACACGTGTACAAAGTGTCAATGATATTGAGTAAGTTTCCACTTCGCCATCTTTTCCACGTGTGAAGACAATTTCCATGAACTTGACCTGGAAGAAACAGCCCCATTAATTTGGCAAAATATTTTTTTTAGGTTTTAAGGACAAGAATCTGACGAATGTCTTGAAATAAATCATCTGAACACTGTTTTGAGGTGTGGTAACTGGAAGCGGAATAATTGACTCCAGGTCGATGAATTATTGAAAATGAATGGACACCTGCTGTGTTACAGTGAGCATTATTTTTCTAATAATTCAGCGGCCTGTCGTCAGTTATGACAATCATAAACACACCGGTTAGGCACTCAAAACTGCATTTACTGCAATTGGGTATTTGTCTAATTATTAACCTATAGTGGCTAATGAATCTGGAACAATCTGGAAATGACTATGGTGGATACAGTTTCCGTGATATAATACCACTCAAACTGAGACTAAATAATTCTGCTCCTTAAAGTCTGGGATGGTTTCTGAAGTAAGGAATGCTAGCAACTTGACCAGAACTCTGGGATATTTTGAGTGGCACCGGATGAGATCTGCAATACTAAGTCTGTTTAAACTAAGTCTGTTTAAATCATTTTCACACAGCTACGCTTAACTCCTCATGAATTACCATGCTAAACACAAAGCTAACCATTTCCATATAAATGCTATGTTAAAATGCTTACGTATATGTGCGTGGATTCAATCAAAACTGGTAGCAAGTGAAGGGCCGCTGGGGCCCCGGATATACTGCAGGCGTCGCCACCCCGCAGGCTTCAGACTCTGACGTTCGCCTGAACGCGTCTGCGCTCTCAGGTTTCAGTCTGACCAGCAGCTGCCATATTCTCATACGGGAGAGGTAGATGTCACCCACCGCTGATTTAGAATCAGTTCTTCTAGCTCACATCGTGACCCTGGTTTGGGCAGATGGAGTTAAACTGGCTTGAGATCAGTTATGAGAAGATACAACCAAACTAATGCATTTCAGATGCTTCTGGAGGGTCGGTTAAGGGTGATGCTGAACCCTTGCATGCGAGTACTATTGAAGTAGGTGGCCATATTCCTTCACCATGATATTGCAATGGTACTTCAAGAATTCCGTGTACTAGCTTGATGCATGTCTAAATAACCCCAGTGCATGTCCAAAAAATTATATTAACATGACACTTTTTTGGTTAGTGAAATTACATTGCTAAAAAAAGGTTTATAGACACTGGTACCTGAAAGGGGTAAGAGGAACTTTCCCCAAAAGTCATTTATGGTGACTAAAATGCTAATTCTTTCCAGGTTTGCTTGGCCATGTTTGGTAAATGACTTCATTGGATATTAAAGTTGGATTACTTACAACTCTATGAGCCAGATTTACTAACAGCTTGTGCCAGCGCAAAACCCTCTTTTGGCATTAAAAACTACTGTCAGGATTCACTTAAGACACGCAGTGATAAATTAGCGATTAAAAACGTATTGCATATGCATTTGTAGGAGTTTCCCTTTCAGATGCTAAATTTATGGGAGGAGAGTATTTAAATGAATTATACAAGGTGATTTACTAAGGTTTATGCTCGTCAATTTACTGGTGTTTGTGGCATTATTTACCGCCCCAAAAAAGCATGCCTTAAACCAGATGCTAACTGCTTTCTGATGCCTGGTGTTTGGGAACGCAGTCGTGTAAGACAGTTCTGGGAGGGAATTATACAGAACCACTTTGACGACAGAGTTCGACCACGAGATCGATCTACTGGTTGGTCCAGTCCTGTCCCATCGCAAAGTCACAAGTTTGTTTTGATGTGCACAGAGGAATTTATTCATTCCATCGTAGTTAATGCGCATGTTTTCTTATTGGATAAAAAATTTAATGTTTTTGTTTTTAAGTGATATCTCAAAATGTCATAAAAATAGGTGGATGGAAACATAACTAATGAGCTTAGTAGGGAGTCAGCAGGGTTTTATGGATCTACATCAATGCACAAGATAATCTGGACCCACTTTATATTAGACCTTAACTACTATGTAATAACATTTAAATTAATAATTTGATACAATGCACTTATTATATACATACATGTTTTTACATTGTACTTACATTTAAAACATTACCTGCATGTAATTACATCTGTAATAAATCTCTGTAATTACATTTATAATTACACTGTAAACACTTCCTTTACACCTAACCCTGCCCTTAAACTTACCCACACCAGCACACCTGTCTCTAACTTTACCCTTAAACTTACCCATACCACCACACTGTCCCTAACTTTACCCTTAAACTTACACACACCACCACACCTGTCCCTACCTTTACCCTTAAACTTACCCACACCAGCACACCTGTCTCTAACTTTACCCCTAAACTTGCCCATACCACCACACCTGTCCCTAACTTTATCCTTAAACTTACACACACCAACAAAGCTGTCCCTACCTTTACCCTTAAACGTACCCATACCAGCACACCTGTCCCTGACTTAACCCTTAAACGTACCAGTGACGCCACACCTGTCTCTAACTTTACCCTTAAACTTACCCACACCAGCACACCTGTCCCTAAATTTACCCTTTAACTTACTCATACCACCACACCTGTCCCTAACTTTACCCTTAAACTTACCCATACCAGCAAACCTGTCCCTAACTTTACCCTTAAACGTACCCACACCACCACACCTGTCCATAACTTTACCCTTAAACTTACCCACACCACCACACCTGTCCCTAACTTTACCCTTAAACTTACCCACACCACCACACCTGTCCCTAAATTTACCCTTTAACTTACTCATACCACCACACCTGTCCCTAACTTTACCCTTAAACTTACCCATACCAGCAAACCTGTCCCTAACTTTACCCTTAAACTTACCCATACCACCACACCTGTCTCTAACCTTACCCTTAAACTTACCCACACCAGCATACCTGTCCCTAACTTTACCCTTAAACTTACCCAAAACAGCACACCTGTACCTAACTTTACCCTTAAACTTACCCATACCACCACACCTGTCTCTAACCTTACCCTTAAACTTACCCATACCACCACACCTGTCCCTAACTTTACCTTTAAACTTACCCACACCAACACACCTGTCCCTAACTTTACCCTTAAACTTATCCACACCACCACACCTGTCCCTAACTTTACCCTTAAACTTACCCACACCACCACACCTGTCCCTAACTTTACCCTAAACTTACCCACACCACCACACCTGTCCCTAACTTTCCCCTTAAACTTACTCATACCACCACACCTGTCCCTAACTTCACCCTTAAACTTACCCATAACAGCACACCTGTACCAGCACACCTGTCCTAACTTTACCCTTAAACTTACCAATATCACCACACCTGTCGCTAACTTTACCCTTAAACTTACCCACACCACCACACCTGTCCCTAACTTTACCCATAAACTTACCCATACCACCCTAACTTTACTCTTAAACTTACCCATACCAGCACACCTGTCCCTAACTTTACCCTTAAACTAAACCACACCACCACACCTGTCCCTAACTTTAGCCTTAAACTTACCCATACCACACACTGTCCCTAACTTTACCCTTAAACTAAACCACACCACCACACCTGTCCCTAACTTTAGCCTTAAACTTACCCATACCACACACTGTCCCTAACTTTACCCTTAAACTTACCCATACCACCATACCTGTCCCTAACTTAACCCTTAAACGTACCAGTACCGCCACACCTGTCCCTAACTTTACCCTTAAACTTACCCACACCACCACACCTGTCCCTAACTTAACCCTTAAACGTACCAGTACCGCCACACCTGTCCCTAACTTTACCCTTAAACTGACCCACACCAGCACACCTGTACCTAACTTTACCCTTAAACTTACCCACACCACCACACCTGTCCATAACTTTACCCTTAAACTTACTCACACCACCACACCTGTCCATAACTTTACCCTTAAACTTACTCACACCACCACACCTGTCCCTAACTTTACCCTTAAACTTACCCACACCACCACACCTGTCCATAACTTTACCCTTAAACTTACCCACACCACCACACCTGTCCCTAACTTTACCCTTAAACTTACCCACACCACCACACCTGTCCCTAACTTTACCCTTAAACTTACCCATACCAGCACACCTGTCCCTAACTTTACCCTTAAACTTACCCACACCACCACACCTGTCCCTAACTTTACCCTTAAACTTACCTGTACCAGCACACCTGTCCCTAACTTTACCCTTAAACTGACCCAAACCAGCATACCTGTCCCTAACTTTACCCTTAAACTTGCCCATACCACCCCACCTGTCCCTAACTTTACCCTTAAACTTACCCACACCACCACACCTGTCCTTAACTTTACCATTAAACTTTCCTACACCACCACACCTGTCCATAACTTTACCCTTAAACTTACCCATACCACCCCACCTGTCCCTAACTTTACCCTTAAACTTACCTACACCACCACACCTGTCCCTAACTTTACCCTTAAACTTACCCATACCACCACACTGTCCCTAACTTTAGGTTACTGCATAGTAGTTAAGGCCACCTAATATAAAGTGGGAACGATAATCTAATAAGAAATATTCACAGGACCATTTTTGAGTAGAGCCTTGCATTGTACATTGATTATTGTTGGCGGATTGCTTTTGTTCCACTTTTAGGTAAAAGCGTCTGCTAAATGCAGAAAAAACTAACTTTCTCACAGTGGGTCAGATGTGGTTAAAAGGTTTTCAGCCGTCTGTGAGCACATAGAAATTAGCTCGACTAGCATTTGATCCCTAACCTGTAACTGCACCAAACCACTGGCGTAGCAGCAGAAAAGCATGCTGTTAAACACTAGCACACAGTAACTTTAACTATATCTAATAATGTGATTTCCACAGAGGCAGAGCCGTTTCCTTCATAATGGCACTCCTCCTGCTGACTGGAGTGTTTCACACAGTGCGGAATGGAAAGAGAAGGAATGTTGCTTCATTCCCTGGAGGCAACAGCCAAGACAACTGCTGCTCTATTTGTGAACTGCAACCAAAATAACAGGTTAGTGTATTGGATGGGATTGGACCCAAGTGGCCAATCAGTGGCTAGAACAGGGGTCAGCGTCGATTAGAAGGGTCTAAGTGTTGCAAATGCAAGCAAAGGACCTGAGGGCTGGCTAAACATGGACTGTCTCAGACAATCTGATCCGGCCCTGATGGTGTTAGAGAGAATTTATTTAGAGACAATGATTCTCTCTCAGATAGCTAAAAGAGGCCTGAATGGTGATAAAAACATCCCAATCTACATCTCTTAGACTCAATCATTAGATTCATTGGCTCAATCAGAAATCACCCCTAATCACAACTAGGGCATTTTTTTGAGGGGACAGCCATTTGTAGTGGTGTCCGAGTTATGTTATCGAGTGCACTCATTGTATCCCACATTGCACCACAATAATGGTGTCCGAATTCGCTTACTCGTTTTCTTTCATTCACTCCTTCAAGTGAACTGTACTGTGGTCTAATATAGGGAATTGAGGGTTTATGGGGGTGATTTAGGCGGATTCAGCCTTTTTCTTAAATTAGCCATGTCTGAAAAGCTCTTCTGCCTTCTATTGATATGAGTTACAGATGTATGCTTCTAAATAAGAATGTTTTACCTTTCGGCATCAATGATTACGTCCATGACGGAGTGCAGATGAGATGTTCGGCTGTAATCTTTGACACATGGTACTTTACTCACCAAAGAACACGTCACAGAAGGTTCATTTTCAAATAAAGCTCCTATGAAAATCTGTCAACTTTTGACTGTATTTTTCTGTTTTGATGGACAAAATCATTGGCTCTGTTTCCAAACCTAGTGGGACACATTTCTTTTTATTGTTTACATAGCCAGCATTCTACTTAAGATGACATTTCAGCGGAGAAATTGGGAGTGTCACGTGAGGGCGAAAATGTTTCCCACATGGATTTTGTCCATTTTCAATTTGGTCGATTGAATTTAGCAGGCTGACCAACCTATAGATGCTTGGTTTGAAAGCAAGGTCTGTGTGAGCTTCATATATTGCCACACTATTGATGAAACAAATGGATCACTTTTTTTTTGCCTGCAAACTTTCACTGACTGCACATTAACTGAAATGACATCTGATTTAAAACGCTCCACTTGTGTATTATTCTAAGCAACATTGCACTGATGAATTGCAATGCATTTTGGAATTGCTTTCTCCAGATAAACCTATTGACCTGCATGACATGCTGCCTCAGAAATTGGTCACAAAAGATCTGCTTAAGAAGCAAAAAAGCTGCTTAACTTTCGGAAATGCCTTCAATAGTTTTAGGTGGAACATGTACAAATGCAGACAATCCCAAATTTAAATGCAGAATCTTTGTTAAAGAAAAAAAAATTCTCTGGAGGAAACCTTTAAAACACATCTGACCCCTAAACATAAATCCCCAGGTTGTCAGGAAGACCAAATCTCGGCTGTTTAGGGGAATTAAGCATATTTATCCTCTTGTGGTCTTGCCTTGGATATCAAAGGCTGCAAAATGGGTGATGAACTCAGTATTTACATTTTATATGTTGATGTGTACATATCAATAATGGATGTACATGACTGCATGTTTAGAGAGTGCAGAGCCAAACTCTTTCATTGCAGTAATTTCTGGTGCACCTCACCTGAACTGCTTTGTGGGACTGAAAATTATGGTTAGGGCTCCGGTATCTGCTTACATAGGCCATTTAGACTACTTCACCAAATCAAAGAAAAGCCTGTATCCATTTGTCTGAACTTGGAGACCCTGTGTGCTGAAAGACGTCCAGAAACACAAGCCAAACCACGTAAACTACACAAGTCAAAGCTTAAGACGGTGTCGCGCTAAGAATTCGCCATTGTATTTGGCCATGTACGCGATCCACGACCACCTATGGTGCCTTGTCATCTCGAATATATTTGTCTGCAAACTTTTCATTTATTGTTGTTTGCCAAGGCAACCTCTAGGACTAAAGGTGCGGTCACATTTACTATTGCTCTGCCAAATTTCGTGGCAATATCAAAAGGATTTTGCACGATTGGGGGTTTTGTGTGAGGGTGAAAATGTTCAAGTTCGACAGCGAATTTGAAAACTGCCTGGTTTGAGCTGTGCTACATACTGACACTAGAGCTTTTTGCATGCTAAATTTCTCACGTTTAGTGTGTGCATCATCTTGCAGAGTTTGTGACATGAATAATTCCTTGTTGAGGAAATGTGTGCAGTTCAGAAACCTGAGCCAAACCTAGAGACTTGAAGTTGGACCAGTAAACAGCATTAATGCACATGACAACCCTGCTTACTGGTCAAAGGCAGTTTGCTGATCCAGCAAAAGCTCCCCTCGGGAAATGAAGCACTTTGTTGGAGACATCTAATATGCGTCTAAATCAGGATCTAACCACATATTTAAGCATTGAATGGGCCAATAGCCCAGCCCAGCTAATATCTTTAATGAGTCTCTCTCTTATTGTTGCAGAACAAACCCAACCCAACTTTGGCTGCCAGTTAAAAGCAGGATTACTCAACTAATCCCTGTAGAAGTGTTGGGCCGCCCTCCTCCGTCTCCTTCAGCTGGAGTGTTTTACAGGTGTCTGCCTGCATTTGCATTGAGTATCTGCTGATGCAGACCTTAAACGTGAAGCACATAATGTAACATTTACAAAGAAAACCACAGTGCATGCAGGGGAAACCAATTTGGGATCTCAGTGGCGTTGCAACTTGAACACTGGTAAACACTTGCGCATACAGTACTCAAAGTAAGGCCGTGTTTATACCTGGTATTAAGATGCATTTTGGTTGATCAGATCACAAATAGATGAGGGAGACTCATTTCTGTTTACACCTGCTGTTTTAATCCGTCTCTCTTGTCCACTTTCAGCCACTTCTGTCCTGATTTCTTACAGGGGAGGGTCTATAGGCAGATAAATGTGTGTGTTTTTTTTCCAGATCTTTCGATTTAACGGACAAAATAAGTTTGCGCAATTTACATATGAATGCGACCGGAGATGACGGAAAAACACGAGAGCATCAGCTTTTGTTTCTGCTCTGAAAGCCACAAGACCACGCTTTGTGTGTGTGTGTGTGTGTGTGTGTGTGTTAGATATCAGAAAGGGTGAGAGAACATTGTGATTGGTACGTTTTCCAGACTTGAGTCTTCATCAGTCAAAGTTGAAATCCCGTCTGGCTAGTGCACATAATGTTTCCACATTAGGTCAGTAGGCGGAGAGTAGGCGGGCTGTTCCAATGCATTTGTCCACATGAGAGTTTAGACTACGAAAGCAATTGGTCAAATGTGTTTTACATCTGAAAGTGGTCGAAAGTTCAAAATGTTTTAGACCTTGTTTACACCTGTATTTAACAGCGTACACTCGTGATTCATTCAACCAAAACGCATCTTAATACCAGGTGTGTATTACAAGATGAAATCTATCAACAACTACCAAAAGTAGCATTGTTGATCCTGATTTGGAGTTCTTCTAGTCTTTATGTTGGTAAGTCTAGAGTGAATTTTAACCAATATGAATATGCATCATCGTTTGGATGCGTACCATGTGTAATATGTGTAAGACAGGCCTATCCCTATTGGACATCTTCCAGGAGCTCAAAGGCACAGAAAACCGATTTTCCACATGCTTAGTAAAAAGTCATGCTTTCTGTCCGATGTCCTTCAATCCAGTTCCTGAACCGCTCTTATGGATGGAAACTGCAACCTGTTGCGTTTTTTACGATCTCTGCGGGCAGTGCGATACATTACCAACCAGGTCTTGCTTTGAGAATTTGATTATAGCATCTGTGCTCATGTGTGTTAGCGCTTGGGTTCATAGCTCTATGAGTGTGCCACATATGTGTGTGATTTAGGACCTGAGGAAAGCCAGCCAAGAGCAAACTTGATATTATCATCAGCGTCGTGACCAGCTTGACTCACTCAATCGAGCCACGGTTTCAAAAGGCGGTGTATCAGCTTAAATATCCATGTTAAATTCAGTTTCGGCATACTTGTAACAAAATAAAAGCGTGTTTTTCACGACCTGCTCGAGTGCAAGCATCAAGTGTAAATGGTTTAGAACTAGTTTAAACACTTAAGCCATGAAATTAGGTGTATTATCATTCAATGTTTGTGTTGGACAAATTAAACAATTGAGTTTAAGTGCTGAACACATGTTGTCTAATGCTAAACGTGCTGTGCCAGGATAATTACGAGTGTTGCAAACATTAATGGCCTTCTGAGACTCTACAATCTGGATGCTTTCCACATTTTTTTTAAGGAAAATTCACCGTCCAGCATTGCAACTCTGAGGGCTAAAGGCTTCTTCGGCGGACAGGTCACGTGGGATTTTGGCACAGGTGTTTTTCATTTTCACCCTCATCTGGAGAATACGTGCTCCTGCATCCAGACTTCTCTCTCTCTCTCTCCTCATCCTTCACTCTTTCCTTTCCTCGATCTAGCCGGCGGTCGCCTGGTGGTGCAGGACACCTTCTTATTTATTTCATTGATCTCATAACCTCACCCGTGTTGCTGGGTTTTAAAAGCTGCAAATAATCTGGAATGAGAATGAGGTCACTGACCAACTTATTTGCTCTTAGCAACTTAACTCAAGGGTTTTGAGTTCAGCTTGGGGTTATTAATGAGACTAAAATAACGCTGGTTCAGCTTTACCTGTTAGCATTCCCATCCATCTCAATGGCAGTTCCTCAGTCGGTGGACCTCCGAAAGTATGCGACCTGCTTGAAAACTGTGGTTTATACGTTGTTTGCACAAAAAAAAGTATAATACACTGCTATTTTTTAATGGCCATCAAAGGAGAAAAATGCTTAATACTACCTGTTTATCTGACCAATGGGAGATTTGGCAGAGCTGTGTTTAGGAAACATGTTCGGACAAAATCATTATATTTGCAAATCCATTAGGTGCTGTTACAGAGATGAACCCTTTCACCTTTATTAAAGGAGAATTATATGTAATGTTGACACCTTCAACCAAAGACCATAAAACATGCTCAAAACCGATCCAAACCCACTAGTACATGTAGGACTTGTGTTAGCGCATATGCACATGTGAATTCTGCCAGTGATGCTACTTTCAATCTCCGGTTCTCCACACCTCCTGTAAAGAAACAGAGAATTGATTAATATTATAACTAATAATAATAATAATAATACAATGCTATCAGTCAGGCTGTGAACTACCCGCTGGTTTATTTTTAGCCAACATTGATCCAAATATGCCAATGAAGAGAAATAATTAGTATCAGATCTTTTACTTTACCTTCAATCAGGGAGCAGAAAACCGCACACAGCTTCACCCCGAGAAACTCTCACGGTCACGGTGGCAGCACGGCCTCTCGACCCACCTGAGCGGGACATCACATCTGGTTTGAATTACTGCCGTGGATCACGGGTCCCAATGTGGCTCACATTAGGAAAAGCCATGGCGCTGCCCGGTCGGAAATTGATTCCTATTCTGTGCAGGATGATCTAATTACCCGACAATTCTTCAGTTACGAAGGCTTGACCAATAACATCCCACAAACTCCCCGCAACCACAGACGCCTCCCTTGTGTTTGTTCAAGAAGCCCCTCGGCTCGCCATCACTCTCTCTCTGTGTGTGTGTGTGTGTGTGTGTGTGTGTGCAAATTAACATTTCTGTAGTATGTCTGACATGACCACAGATTGAGTTTTTGAGTGTGCTGTTATGAAATTCATTGTAAATCTGGTTTAACTTGATTTCCTGGCTTTGCTCAGAATTTTTAGACTTTTTTTTCTTTCTCCACTTCAGCTGTACATTTGCCTTGCTTATAGCGTATGCATGTATGTAAGCATGTATGTATGCATGCATGTATGTATGTATGTATGCATGTATGTATGTATGCATGCATGCATGCAAGCAAGCATGTATATAAGTATGTATGTAAGCATGAATGTATGTATGCATGCATGTATGTATGCACGTATGTATGGATGGATGCATGTATGCACGTATGTATGGATGGTTGTATGGACAAATGGTTGTAAAAACACACTACCAGTCAAAAGTTTGGGAAAGAGAATGGGAAAGTGTGTCCAAACTTTTGACTGGTAGTGTATGTATAGATGTATGTTTGATGGATGAATGTATGAGTATATGGATGGATGGATGGATGGATGAATGTATGAGTATATGGATGGATGGATGGATGGATGGATGGATGGATGAGTATATGGATGGATGGATGGATGGATGAATGTATGAGTATATGGATGGATGGATGGATGGATGAATGTATGAGTATATGAATGGATGGATGGATGAATGTATGAGTATATGGATGGATGGATGGATGGATGGATGGATGGATGGATGGATGGATGGATGGATGGATGGATGAGTATATGGATGGATGGATGGATGGATGAATGTATGAGTATATGGATGGATGGATGGATGGATGAATGTATGAGTATATGGATGGATGGATGAATGTATGAGTATATGGATGGATGGATGGATGGATGGATGGATGGATGGATGGATGAATGTATGAGTATATGGATGGATGGATGAATGTATGAGTATATGGATGGATGGATGGATGAATGTATGAGTATATGGATGGATGGATGGATGGATGAATGTATGAGTATATGGATGGATGGATGGATGGATGGATGAATGTATGAGTATATGGATGGATGGATGGATGGATGGATGAATGTATGAGTATATGGATGGATGGATGGATGGATGAATGTATGAGTATATGGATGGATGGATGGATGGATGGATGAATGTATGAGTATATGGATGGATGGATGGATGGATGAATGTATGAGTATATGGATGGATGGATGGATGAATGTATGAGTATATGGATGGATGGATGGATGGATGAATGTATGAGTATATGGATGGATGGATGGATGAATGTATGAGTATATGGATGGATGGATGGATGGATGGATGTATGAGTATATGGATGGATGGATGGATGAATGTATGAGTATATGGATGGATGGATGGATGAATGTATGAGTATATGGATGGATGGATGGATGGATGAATGTATGAGTATATGGATGGATGGATGGATGAATGTATGAGTATATGGATGGATGGATGTATGAGTATATGGATGGATGGATGTATGAGTATATGGATGAATGGATGGATGGATGGATGGATGAATGTATGAGTATATGGATGGATGGATGGATGGATGGATGGATGTTTTAAGAAACATGAAACTGTATTATTGTTGTGGCCTAATTATCTAATGTACAGTTGAGTAAAGCAACAATCAACTGTAATACATTTAAATAGCATGAATGTACATTAAATTGTACTTTAAATAAATAGTGCAATAAAGCAAAGGAACCTCTAAATGAAGTCAACGAGTCAAATGACCCAAGCGCAGTGTGATTTCAACGTCAAGAGCACTTCCAATCTTAATGAAATCTGATGCAATTTGCGTAATTTGCCTGTTCAACTGGAGTGTGTGACGTTGGGAATTCTGTGTGTGCCCTTCAGATTTCCGAAATGATCCCTAATGCCGTTTTATCAGGTGGGCCTAATGAAAGGATCAGTGCTGTATCCTGACCCCGGGGAGGGTTGAAAGAGCCCCTTCTCCCAGATAGCAGGCTGTAATGGCTGAAGCTGATGTTATCTAAAGGAACCCACAGGAAGGAACAAAGACGGACACACACTCACTCGCTGTTCTCATTCTATGTTTGATAGCCCTCCTTTCCATATGTGGCGTCCCTGCCAACAGATGCCTAAAATGGGCAAACCTCTTCTAAAAAGTAGTGTAGGGAATTACCTAACAGGATATCACTGCTCAGGTATTTCAAAACTCTTTTTATCCCGAAAGAGAATGAAAAATAACTTTGCTTTTAGGTTCCCAACACTGTACGCCAATGCTTCAAGCAATGCAAGCGCTTGTAATGCCCCGGCCAAAGTTCCTCCCATGTCTTTATCCATGAGGTGCCTCAACAAACAGCAGATAAGCGTCTCCCAAGTGCACCTTTCCTCCCGGGAGAACTCCCTGACCCAGTCGCGGTGGGTCCTCGCATGTGCTCGAATGCTGATAAGTTTCCCATTCATCTCGTCTGCCCCCTTGCCGCCCCACACCTCTCTTTCACTTCATATTTTCATGTGGTTCCATTGACTTTCTCCTCCTTTCAGAGCGTTTTTAATCCCGGCCTCAGTGTCCAGCTAGGCCCTCCACAGAGCGGTCTTTATTCGGAGCTTATTGCGCGTCCGCTGGCTGGTTTATCTCCGGCCCGCAGAGAGTCTTTTCAGGCCTGCTCTTAATGACCTGGGGAAGCTCACATGCTCGGCTTCCCAGGACTGCAATAACCCGATGAGGTCAGGGAGGAAAAAGACAGGGAGAAGGGAATTAAAAAGATAGGGTTTGACAATCTTGCTTTGGGAGGAGTGTGTGTGCTTAAAGAAATAGCTCACCCAAAAAGTTGTCCATAGTGACCGTCAAACTGTTAAGGATAAGAGCTGCACATTTACACTCATGCACTTGGTAGATGCTTTTATCCAAAGTGTATTTCATTGCAATCAAGATACACACTTTATTAGTTCATGCATTCCCTGGGAATCAGCTTGACCTATAGAAATGCAAGAATAAAAAACACAGATGAACAAATAAAGGCATGTGGGGTTTGAAACAACATGGGGCTGAGTAAATAAGGACAGAAGTAATTCTTGGGATGCATGGAAAAGAGTCCATCTCCATTCTCACCTACAGACTTCTAAACCGCTTTAAGTCCGGGAAGGTGAAGGAGGTGCTCGGGAGGCATTCCCGCAGGGGTCGGAGGCGTCAGGTTTGGGACAGCCGACAGTCAGCTGAATGGTTGCATAACGCACTATTGCAGTGACGTGGTAATTCTGTGCTTGCTACTGCTGGGTTCTGAAGGTTAGCCGGGGCATTTTTTTCCTTGCAACTCCACGTGGGAACAGCAAGCTGCTTCTATATTTGTCCCACGTCGGTTACCGCATGCGATGCAACACACCAACAATGAGTCCTTTCATGCATGATACGTGATCTGCTAAGAGAGCAGTATTGAAAATCCTAATTATATAAATATCAGGCTTCATCAACGCCCAATGACAAGTGTGTGATTGTGTTTATAAGCTACTGTAGCAAGACTAAACACTAATGCTAAATCTTTCTGGCGATGTCCTCAAAGAAATAGATGTCTTTATATAAAAACTCAAATACAAGTTTGGTTTAGGGTTGCACGGTTCCTAATAATACTATTGTACTGTAAAATAAGAAACATCTTAGTATTGCGATATCAATTTTATTTTTAACTCTTTCCCCTCCAGTATTTTTTCAAAAAAGACAGTCACCACCAGTGTTTTCGATCATTTCAACAAAAGTTTCAATACAGCGGGGCTAAAGGCTCCTTTGATTTTATTCTCCTCTAAAACACTGGATGGCACAGAACTTGCCTCAGCACTTTCCAAAACATCCGCTTTTCAAGATGCTCGTGGAAATGTGTCTTGTCCTTGACGCAATCGCAAGCAGCGCCAAGACTATTTAAAGACACAGTTTTTCAGTAATAGAATAATATGTAAATGTATGATGAACAATAATGAATTCTTTTATTTATCAAAATAAACAGAAAATAGTTCAAACTTTGCTTAAGTGATTGTTCTGAACAAGTATTAACTTAGACATTATTAAAAACATTGTTTTAGCAAAAGTATTTGTACCAATGTGTGTCTTTTGCTCCATGTTGGTGAGCATTTCACTGTGTGTGTCCACCTCACACATTTATATGATTTTAAAACAAAATAAACAACTGTTATGATTAATTTTCACAAAATATGTTGCTCCATCAATGTTCAATACAAACATATATATTATTTCTGCCATCATACACTATGTGATTAATGAAAAGCACATTTATCTTAAGGTGTGGCTTTAGCCCTGTAGCCTACCCTATATCAACAGAAAGAGCAGAGCCTCTGCTTTTAAACACAAAAGCTGTTTTATTCTACCTTCATGCATTCAGGCAACATTTTGAGCAAAAAATGTTTTTTCTTCAAAGACTACATCCGGACCGGATTCAGAGCGATGATCAAAGACAGATGGAGTAGATGGATCAACACCTCAAAGCTTCACAGTCCTTTAGCTCGTCCTGGGTCGACATCTCATTCAGTAACATTAGGGTGTTATGATTTATATGCTGTTTAATGTTGATGATTGCGTTATTTTACATATGCATATGATTACATAAGATATCACTTGTTTCTGCATCTTCTTCGCCTGTGCTTTGACTCTTTCAGAAGATGTGTAATAGCACCCCCCCCTACAGTGAAAGCATGGAAAGAGCCAGGAAAGAGAAATAATATATTGTGCAAACCTACTTGAATCATTTGTATAAATTCAAAAACATTTATTTTACTGTCGCATTAGTGTTACACTTTGTCTATACTGCAAGCAAAGAACGCAATGCAACAAAACTAGCATGCATCAACTATAATTAGTAATGTTGTCCTCATTTCAAGAAAGGACAGAACGCATGCTGTCACCCAGCAGGACAGGGAGCAATGTTTGTAAAGCTGTTTGTGTCTCTACAGTCCCAAAACACTGAGACAAAAGCCTGTCCTATCTGAAAGATCTCACAACTTACAAAGAACTGCCCTAAAAGTCTTTGTTTCCTCAACTCAAATAGCAGTTTAATTACCTCCTTCTCACTGCAAAGAAAAAGAGAGAGAAATGCAAAGAAAGCATACAATCAGAATTGCATCTTTGCAAGGTGAGGAGTTCAAATCACAAACCTTATTAGAAATAGTAAATGTGAAGCTTGACTCCAGCAAACGACACTAATTAAAGGTTTCAAATGAAGTATGACGCATCGCAGCACAACATATGAACCTCCACAGCGTCAGCCATTCACAGTTTAAGCCACAACGCTAATTAGCCACTGATAATTGGCGAGAGTCTATTGACGGAGAGATTTGGGCTTGTGTTCAGTGTTTCTCTCTCTCAGTTGTTAGGCTGCTTATCTGCATCAGTGCTTTCATTTACTACCAAACGCAAGAAACAAGGAGCCTCTGATTCCCAATGAGCTTGTGGATTAATGCTGTGACTTTTCTATCAGTGAGAAAAAGGAGGATTCATTCAGCTTCATCTCAAAGACACAACAGTTCACTTCGTGTTGATGCATTTCCTGTTGAAACAGAAAGTTGGGGGAGGACATATCAAAGAACTAAATAAAATCCATTATTTTGTTCATAAAATACATTCATCTATGTAAATATATGTGCATGTTGTTCGTTCACAGGTGATTGAAAACATGTTAAAATTTAAGGGCTCATCCTGTTGAAAAACAACAGCATATGCTGGTTAGGTATGTTTTGAAGCATGGTAGCTGGTTTGAACTGGTTTAAGCTGGTCCTGAGCTGGAGCTAATTTCTTAGGACCAGTAGTTGACCAGTTTAAACTAGCTCATGACCAGCTGAGGACCATCTTAAACCAGTTCAAACCAGCTAAGGACCAACATAAACCAGCTAAGGACCAGCTAAGAACCTGTTCAAACCAGCTAAGGATCAGCTTAAACCAGCTAAGGACCAGTTCAAACCAGCTAAGGAACAGCTTAAACCTGTTCAAACCAGCCAAGGATCAGCTAAGGACCACCTTAAACCACCTAAAGACCAGCTAAAGACAAGCTAAAGACCAGCTAAAGACAAGCTAAAGACCAACTTAAACCAGCTAAGGACCAGCTTAAACCAGTTCAAACCAGCTAAGGACCAGCTTAAACTTGTTCAAACCAGCTAAGGACCAGCTTAAACCAGCTAAAGACCAGTTTAAACCAGCTGAGGACCAGTTCAAACCAGCTAAGGAACAGCTAAGGACCAGCTAAAGACCAGCTCAGGACCAACTTAAACCAGCTAAGCACCAGCTTAAACCAGTTCAAACCAGCCTAGGACCAGCTCAAACCAGCTACTATGCTTCAAAACATACCTATCCAGCATATGCTGTTTTTTTTTTTTTTCAACATTATATTTCCACAAAACCAATGCCGACCAGTTATTTTAGCATTATTCATATACTATCAATCATAGTTATTAATATTTTAATTTAGTAACGTTTTATGTTCTTATGTGTATTTTTTATACTTCCAGATATTTGTTTTCCGTTTTAGTAATTTTAGCACTTAAGTAACATTAGTACTGCAACTAACTGAAACAAGTTTAAGTTTTTTAAGTTTAAGTAATTTGTGTAATATTAATATTGTATTTCAGCTTAATTTCAATTACCGAAAATTATTTTTAATAGTTTTAGTTTTAATTTTAGTTAGCAATGATACCTCTCAAGCATCCAGATGTGACATGTTAATAGCTTACATCAAGAAAAACCATAGAAAGAATATTTTAAGTATACGTTTTCATCTAATATTTATATTTTGTTAATTTCCACTTTATTTTAAAAACCAAAAATAGCAATAATAACCCTGAAGCCGCAGATCTGCCGTGTTACTAGCCCACATCAAGAAAAACCACAGAAATATATATCTTATATATTTCAACCATGTAGAAAAACTTGATGAATGATTTCCAAATTACAGCGCTGAGGAACAAAGTGCGTATGTGTGTACATGTCGAGACGCCACTCTGTGCAAATATCCAGATAGTGTCCGATTTCTGAATCCGTGGGATCTGTTTTCTATTTGTGTTGACAACATGAAACTTTAGTCAAAGAACAAAGAACAATAAAATAGAAGGAGGCAGAGCGGGTGGGAGTGTGTTTTGATACCCACTGATTTTAATTACCGAATCTCAACGGGGGAATTCCATAAAGTGATGAATTACAAGATAAAGTGGAAAGCGCTTTCAGACCTCCATCAGGGATGCATGGACATTCCCGGCGTCTCCGGATGGGATGGCGTCACTTATTCCTTCGGAAAACCGATGGAACCGAGCCAAAGTTTGTAATCCTGCTTGAGTCAGTGTTTGAGGAACAAAGACAGACAGCAGAGATCATCTGGAGCAGTGGCTTTATGACAGAACATCACAGAAACATCTGCTGTCTACATAGGGAACTAACTGCTAAGGAAGCACCCTGAGCCTCAGAAGTGAGTGATCAGAAGTACTATACACAAATATAGGGTAAAATAGTCCATTGAAAATGAGATTAAACCCTTTTTACTGATCATGCATTACTGAAAGTAATATATTAATATTCTTCTCTCAGTTCACTTTCCAAACGGATGGATTTCTACAGTGCTTGTCGCAATGCATTCTGGGACTGTCTTCTATGTGAAGGATACATGTGATGCTGCCTTATAAGAATACAGGGCTGCACGATTAACTGAAATGAAACCGAAATTGCGATTAGTGCCATATCAAATCGCAAAGGCAGTAATTTAACCCTCATCCTTTCCACTGGTGATTGACCTGAGACTCATTTTTATTTTATTTTTATTTTTTAAATTGAGTGTTCATCAGAGTGGACCAAAACCTTTGGGTTTTTCGCACTTGAACCAAAAAAAAAAATGATTTGAGGAGTTTATGTGATTGTAATTTTTTAAAAAAGTAACAAATCCTTCAATTTGACCCCCTTAGGAATGAATAAAATGTGAGGAATGCTTCAGAATTCATATAAAACCCTAACAAATGCTCAAAATTAAGTTTAAAAACGTTAAACCTTTACGAGAAATGATTTTATAATGGCTACAAGGGTACAGTACCTGAATGCATACTGAAGAGACCAACTCAAGGGCCGTATTTTACCGATCTGATCTGTTTTTTTCACAAGTGGTGGGCAGAGATGATTTGAGCTATTTATTGCATGCATTAGAGAGTTATTTTGAAAGAATGTGTTTAAATTATATTATTTATTGATACTATTTTGTCATTTTAAAGGTAAATTAAATAATAAAAAGAATAAAACATCTCCAAAGCTTTCTGGGTGAAAAACATGACAGTCTGATTTTAGGGCTTCAGGTTATTTTGACTAACGAGGGAAGGATGAAAACACATGCGCTGCGTGTTTCAGAGTGAAGAGCGCCACTGTGTTCATTTACACATGAGCAGCTCATGATCCGGTGTTTTCAGTGTCTCAGAACGGCTCGGTTCGCATCTCTGCATCTGCTCTGAGTTTGCGACGCTAATAACGCATCATAGATTTATGTTTCTATCGTAAGCCTGTGTGTTTTGTCTGTTATTACAGTAACGGCTGCATCTGAGGCAGTAAGTGCATCGCATTACGTTTTCATCAACTTACAGGTAATAAAGTTTAATGTAGCTATGTAGGCACTTTTCTGTCATTTGGCCAAAATGTCATGTTATTAAAGATAATGTGCTTCTCGCTCAATCTTTTTAAGACCGTATTTCCTATAACTCTACAACAAATGCTGGACTAAGACACTCTTCTCCACTCCTCAAACACATAAAACATTAGCCATATATCTATCTATATCTATCTATCTCTCTATATCTCTATATCTCTATATCTCTATATCTCTATATCTATATATCTATATATCTATATATATATATATATATATATATATATATATATATATATATATATATATATATATATATATATATATATATATATATATATATATATATATATATGCACTATATATATATAGTTACTTGTGTACAGAAAACGCTGTTATTCAGTCAACCAATTCTTTATTTAGCATTGCATTGCAAACAAGCAGAAACGGTCCAAACTCACGGTTGAGTTAAGAGGTTTTACAGACAGTTTGAGGATCCAATTGAGTTTCGAGGTTTAGTAAAGCTGTTTTTATACTTCATTTTAAGTTTTTAAGGTTAAATATTTGCAAAAACCCACAGACAGACGTAAAGGGTCACCAATAATAAGGATTTATGGGGGAAACAAAAGATGAAATATGGAGATATACTTTTTCTGCCCGTCAGCGACACAACAAATTTGTGTGTGTGTGTGTGTGTGTGTCGCTCAAGGCCAAACATGTAGTCACGTCTGGAGGTTAGAGTGTAATTTCTATTGATGTTCTAAAAGGTGTCATTACCACATGACCTGTGGAACCTCTCTTAACCTCATGGGTTGAGGTCAGAGGTCAACCGCTTCACTTTGTAATGTGAGTGTTGAGCTGGAAGAGCCGCAGAACAGAGAGAGCACTGATATAAAACTCATATCCAGACGCTGAGTCACACGTTTAACGTTTCTTCTGAAAGACCAAGACGCGTTTAACCTGTCACAAGCAACAACAAAAAATGTCTTTTGACAGACTAATAATATTAAAACTCTTAGAAAAACAGTTCTGTGATAATGGCATGGCACTTAAATATATAATATCCAAACCTTTATCCTTCATGATTGCCATCAAAAAGCAGCAGTTCTGTTCAAGTACTATTACACTGTTTTTGAAAGAGCAACTGGACACTATCTGAGATGATCGGCTGAAGATCCACAACAATCAGCAAGTGTCATAAAAGCCCAAGAACAGTCTGGGGTCAGCGGTGAAAGCCTCAGGTGTGTGTTATCTGTCTCTCATCTCGCGCTTGTGATCGTGGATCAGGAACGGACAGGACAGAGCCAATAAACGCGTGTGGGATAAGATCTACACACTCTCGCTGAAGCCTTCAGCCCTGGAGCGATCCGTCTGGAGACTCCTGTTATCTGCGCTCAGGATGAACTCAACTCGTCTTCCTCACGTCATCTGATCGATATTTCCTCTTTTAAAGTCAGTGTTTATGTTTGTGTCATCAGTTTTATCCTTTTTTAAGTTTAAAATTTTCTGGATTCTGTTTTAATGCTTACATTATTTTTTTTTATCAAAAGAACATTTCTAATGAATTGAAATCATGAAACGTAGACAAATAAAAAACTATTTTAACAAAAATATTTTTTTAGGGCCCTATGAAATTTTCACACATTCCTACATTTTTGTACATTTTCCAATTTCTAAATGTTTTTCTTCTGAATTTTAATGGTTTAATTACATTTTAGTAATCAAAAAACATGTCTAAATAATTGAAATCATGAAACTTAATTTATTAACAATGTAAAAAAAAACATGTTTAGGCACCTATGAAAATTCCATGTTTTCATTTTTTCGTCTAGATTTGGTTTTAATGGATTAATAAAATGTTAGCAATTAAAAAGAATATTTAATAATTGAAATCATGAAACAATCATGAAAATGAAGAAACTATTTATTAAATTAATAAACAATCTTTCTCCATGTTTCTCCTAATTCCATGTTTTCTAAATATTTTTTTCTTCTGGATTTTAATGGTTTAATTACATTTTAGTAGTCAAAAAGCATGTCTAAATAATTGAAAAACCATCATCTTTTTATGGTTCTACGAAAGTTTTATTTTTTCCCACATCCTGTCGAATTTTCTTCAAATTCCTGATTCCGTTTTAAATGTTAAATACAATTTTAATAAACAAAACTCTTTTCTAATTAACTGAAATTATGAAATTTATACAACAAAACAACAAATAGCTACAACTGAAGATGTTTAGTGCCCTGCCAAATCTATTTTATTTTACCGAAATTCCATGTTTTCTGTATTAATCAAAGAGCATGTCAAATTAATTGAATTTATAATCCAGAACCAGACTTCATATTTTTTTTTTGTCTTTCTGTACTTTAATATTCATCGACACTAGTCAATACTGTGATTTGATTAAATGGATAGTTGAGCCAAAAATGAAGCGGTGATGTGTATCTGCTGACCCCAGATGTAGGTGTGTTTGTCTCTTCAGGAGAACACAGATGAAGATGTTTAACTCAACCGTTGCAGTGTGTCAGTCGTATAATGCATGTCAATGGGAACAAAATCTATGAGCGTTAAAAAAAAACATACACAGACAAATCCATATTAAACCCTGCGGCTCGTGACGACACACTGATGTCTTAAGACAGTTTGTGTGAGAAACCCAACAGTATTTATATTATTCATCTATCACCTCTAATACAACACTACGTCCAACAGCCCACTGTACACTGTGTATAGACCTCACTCACCGGAAGTCATTGAGCATTGAGGCTCATTTTTGGGTGAACTATCCCTTTAAGTGTACAGCACTACTTTTGATAATTCATCCAAGATTCCGTGACATTCCATGTTTATCTTGTATATTCCATTTCATGATAGGATCAATGTTTCCGTCAGCGTTTTTTCACCAGCACTGAGCCGTCAGACACCCAGTAATGATCTAGAACAGTGGTTCTCAAACCCGTCCTGGAGCATTGTATGTCTCCCTATATCAGACACACACATTTCAGGTCTTGCAGTCTCTAAAGAGCTCATGAGTTGAATCAGGTGTGGCAGATGAGGGAGACGTACACACTTGGGCTGGTGGTGATGTTACGCACTCCAGGACAGGTTTGAGAACCACTGATCAGGAAATTATTAGCCCCTGAAAAAGAGCTATTCATTTGAAAACCCCCAAAAACATCTGTGCTCACCCTAATGTCAGTCCGAATGATTTCAGCATCATTACTGAAACAGGAGAGCTTTGGCGAAAGGGAAGATTTTCAGTGAATAACAACTTGAAGTTTTGAGATCACTAAGCATACGTCCAAATTATTAGGCTGAATGCTTTAAAACTTCAAACCATCAGCTCTGCAGCAGTGGGAAGATTGCTATGCCGGGTAATTGAAGAGTACATCTAAAGAAAGTTGAGTTTTGGGCTCTGGAAGTGTCACGGTCGAGCGTCAGGAAAGAGCAGATTACAGGGATGTGGATTACACTGAACTCACAGGATGAAAAGCTCATGCTGCGCCATCTTTGACAGTCGGACCTGTAGATGTTCTGCTCATAGCATCTCACAGGGGCTCGTTTACTACAGCGATTATGGCCATGCAACTTAATTGAGCTGTTTTATGAGATAGAAGATTCATACCCTTTATTTGAACAAACTCTCAGGTAAGTTGTGCTCATTTGCTCCGTTAAACTGCGCTGGAAGAGTTAGTGCTAACAGTAGGCGGTGTGTAAACCACTTAGAGATCCGGTGTAGTGGAATAATCAGATTGTGTCAGCGGTAATACAGCGGCCGGTGTGTTTACAGCAGTAAATTACTCTTTTAGACGACGGGGCGTCTCTGCAGCTCACTGCCCACAGTCTTCCGCTCCATCGCTGGGAATTTCGCTCTCACGCTTTTCCACTCCACCTCCTCTGGGAATTACAGAATCCTGGCATTCCATACAGGATCCAGGCCGCTATCAGAATGACTCAATCATCACAGATTTCTCTGTAAACGCCACAGTGGAATTCGGCTATCCCAAACCCAGGCTATTATAGTTAACTAAAAAATACGCTACACTCTAAAAAATGCTGGGTTGTTTTAACCCAATGTTGGGTCAAATATGGACTAACCCAGCAATTGGGTTGTTTTAACTCTGTGGTTGGGTTAAACGTTTGCTTAAGACAACCCATTGCTGGGTTAGTCCATATTTGACCCAACATTGGGTTGTTTTTTACCAAGCATTTTTTTGAGTGTACGTAAAATGAAATAACGATAACTGCATTAAAATCAAACCAAAAAATACAATTTGGTAACACTTTATCTTGCAGTGTCCTTGTTACATATGTTACATGTACTAACCATAGTAGTAATACAGTAGATCTACACTCTAAAAAAAAGCTGGGTTGTTTTAACCCAATGTTGGGTCAAATATTTGCTTAAGACAACCCAATCGCTCGGTTAGTCCATATTTGACCCAACATTGGGTTGTTTTTTACCCAGAATTTTTAGAGTGTATGCATAATTACATGCAACTAACCCTCAACCAAATATTAATCCTACCCTATGATGCGACTTCTCCGAGACTTTGGATTGGAGATCCAAACGCAGCTCTATTAGAGGGACAATCCAGACACGTAATCCAATGTGCAGGCAATGGGTCAATAAACAGGCAGGCAGTCCAAACAGACAAGGCAGGAGTGACGGGAAAAAGGGAAGTCCAAAAACAGGCAGAGAGTCCAGATACATGGGAATCCAGGGATAACCGCTCAGAGATGCAGTGTAACACATAGAGTGAATGAAAGGCAGAGGTGATGGGGTAAATGAGACACAGGTGTAAACAATAAGTGCTGATGAGTCCAGGCAAAGGATTATGGGTAATGTAGTCCTTGATGGAGCGACAGTCCAGGTTGGAGTGCCCTCTGGTGGTGATCACAGGCTCTCTCACTGGTGAATCGTGACACCCTAACCCTATAGTAAGTTCATGCAGTTAATTATTATTACGCACTACTTAAATATATAATTACACTGTAACAATAACACCTTAAAATAAAGTGTAACCCCTACCCTAACCCTATAGTAAGTAAATGCTGTTCATCAATATTACTCAGTACTTAAGTACATAATTACACTGTAACCGTGACACCTTAAAATAAAGTGTAACCTACAATTTCTATTTTTAATATAGTTTAACTTGATGTACTAAAATAACTAAATATTTAAAATGGACATTTTTATACTTGAAATTAGAGATGCACCGATGAATTGGCCACCGATATTTATCGGCCGATTTTTGATCAACTTACAATTACATTTTTGGATTATTATTATTTTTACTAGTAGCCATAGCCATATTTCTAACCTGATATACTAATTTAACAAAAATGACAATGTATAAAAAAACTACAGTATAGGCATAAAAACATAGTAACATTACCACACAAAAAACACTAAATGACTAAATCTTTTAAAATGAATGTGTATGTGTATGAAAGTGTATGTAATGATAAAACAACAATAGAAGCGAACCTGTCAATCCATCCTGATGATGCTATGAGGAACAGAAACAGCTGCACTCTGACCAATGAGAGGACAGTTTTACTCACATGTGACTCGCATAAACACATTCTGGTACGCTTTAAAATGTTACCTTGTTATTGTGAAAGCGAGCCGAACCAAGAAGAAACTGTTACATTGTGACAATTAAGGCTCAGTTTCGGACCAAAGCAAATGATCAACAGGTCTGGATTACAACGCTTCGCTGCTCTGAGGGTGTTTTCATTAGCGCTAACAATGCCACACATGGTGGCTGATGTTTGTGGATCAGGAGATGTGGCATTAGTGTTGAGTTCAGTACCACACACCATGACTGAACCCTGTCCAGCCTCTCTGAGGTGGGCCGAAACTGAGCCGGGTCAGTGTTTTGCTGCTTCAAAAACCCACCTAAAGCTACACACCTACACATACATAATTAATCAACATAAAACACATTTTTATGTTGTTTATAATGTTCACTTTTGCAGAATGGCAACATTTGTCAATGCAGATATCAATATCTTTAGAGAGCAGAGTGGCTGATATATATATATATATTGTGTGACATTTAGGCATGCGCCGATATGAACATTTTGGCCGATACGATAACCGATAATTCTTTATATTTGAAAGCCGATAACCGATATATTGGCCGATAAATCTAAATTAAAATTTATATATGATTTTTGAGAATTTAATTTCAAAAACAAAAGTATCACCATTAAAGCCATGCCACAATTATAATTTTACAACCCCAAATCAGAAAAAGTTGGAAAAGTATGGAAAATGCAAAAAAAAAAAAAAAAAGAAGTGATTTCTAAATTTACTTTGACCTGTGTTTCATTGCAGACAATATGAACAAAAAAATATTTCATGTTTTGTCTGGTCAACTTCATGTAATTTGTAAATATGCATCCTTTCCTGTCATTCAGACCTGCAACACATTTAAAAAAAAGTTGGGACAGTAAAGCCTTTACCACTTTGTAATGTTGCCATTCCTTTTCACAACACTTAAAAGACGTTTAGGGACTGAAGACACCGAGTGATGAAGTGTTTCAGGTGTAATTTTGTCCCATTCTTCCTGCAAACAAGTCTTAAGGTGGGCAACAGTACGGGGTCTGCCACACATTCTCTATTGGAGACGGGTCGGGACTGCAGGCGGGCCAGTCAAGGACCCGTACCCTCTTCCTCCGCAGCCAGGACTTTGTAATGTGTGCAGAATGTGGTTTTGCATTGTCTTGTTGAAATATGCATGGACGTCCCTGGAAAAGATGTCTTATTGAAGGCAGCATATTATGCTCCAAAATCTCTATGTACTTTTCAGCATTAATGGTGCCTTCACAGAAGTGCAAGTTACCTTTGCCAAGGGCACGGACACAACCCCATACAATGACAGACCCTGGCTTCTGGACTTGTTGCTGGTAACAGTCTGGATGATCCTTTTCTTCTTTGGTCCGGAGCACACAGCGTCCATTCCTCCCAAAAAAATACCTGAAATACTGATTCATCTGACCACAGTACACGTTTCCACTGTGTGATGGTCCATCCCAGATGCCTCCGAGCCCAGAGAAGTCGACAGCGCTTCTGGACACTGTTAACATAGGGCTTCCTTTTGGCACAGCACAGTTTTAACTGGCATTTGTGGATGTAACTACGTATTGTGGTACTTGACAAAGGTTTGCCAAAGTAGTCCTGAGCCCATGTGGTGATATCGCTTATAGATGAATGACGATTCTTGATGCAGTGCCGCCTGAGGGATCGGAGATCACGGTTGTTCAGCTTAGGCTTGCGCCCTTGTCCTTTACGCACTGAAATTCCTCCAGATTCCTCAAATCTTTTAATTATGTTATGCACTGTTGAATGTGAAATATCCAAATCTCTTGCTATCTTTCTTTGAGGAACATTGTTTTTAAACATTTCAATAATTTTCTCACGTATTTGTTGGCAAACTGGCGATCCTCGGCCCATCTTTGCTCCTAAAGGATTAGAGCTTTCTTGGATGCTGCTTTTGTACCAAATCATAATTACAATCACCTGTTGACATCACCTGTTTCAAATTACATCATTATTGAACTATTTTACCTCATTTCTAGCCCTAAATTTCTCCTGTCCCAACTTTTTTTGAAATGTGTTGCAGGTCTGAATGACAGGAAAGGATGCATATTTACAAATGACATGAAGTTGACCAGACAAAACATGAAATATGTTGTGTTCATATTGTCTGCAATGAAATACAAGTCAAAGTAAATTTAGAAATCACTACTTTCTTTTTTTTACTTATGTTTTCCATACTGTCCCAACTTTTTCTGATTTGGGGTTGTATGTAGCCTATATGACTATATGCACTGAACTGTATTTTCCTTTTTTGAAGTGACTTCAATCATATTTCATAACCAATCATGATGAACAGTGCACATCTGAAGTGTCTCAGCTGAAGGAAATAATACATTATTTATATCGGCTTTTATATAGCGGGAAAATTTACTTATCGGGCCGATAACTGTAACATTAAACATTAACATATATCGGCCGATACCGATATGGTGGCTGATATATCGTGGCTCCCTAATGATATTACAATATTTAATTGAAAGGGCATGCATGACAACTGCTGCAATGAAATTTTGATTAATTTTACAAACTATAAACTGTCAAAATAAAAACTGCTTCCCACACTTAAAGAAACAGAAAAGCGTGGCGATATATTGATATACTGTATGTTGAATACAGAGTTAGGCTGGACAGATTTTGGGAAAATATAAAATTAAAATAAAGTGTAACGTTATTGATTTATACTTAACATTGCTGTAATTTTGTTATAAAGTTCAGCACAAATTATCATTTAAAGTTGAAGGTTTCCATTGACATGAATGAACAATTGGCCGATTAATCGGTTATCGGTTAGGATTTACGGCTTAGTTATCATAATCGGCAAAATCCAATATCAACAGAAATAAAAGACAAACTTCTGATGAAACATCTTGCATGACATCACGGCTGGAAGCACAGAAACCCATAATAAAATAACTTGCTTAAAATATAAATGCAAACAATAAATATCCTACACTTTGCTTGGTGACTCACAACGTTTAATCGCGACTCTGGCTTCTTTTAGTGGAGTAAGAATAAAACAAAAGATCAGGCTGTAAAACAACGCAGGCTACTCTAAAGGACTACTAAGCAATATGACATTCACCTCGACTACGTTTACATGCACTCTCATAATGCGATTATAACAGGATTTAGGCAATACTGCAATGAACTGTTACCTGCTGTAAACACAATACTTGTAAATACTGATGCAAAGACGCTCACAATAACATTAAAAATGATACCGATACCGATTTGGTGGCTGATACATTGTGCAATATTACAATTTATTACAATATTTATTTTAAAGGGCATGCATGACAATTACTGCAATGAAATTTTGATTAATTTTACAAACCATAAACTGTCAAAATAAAAACTATAATTGCAGTAAAATATGTGCAATTGTACTTTAATTGGAAGAAGTGCACATGTGACGAACACAAATGACGTAAACATAGCAGTAAAGAAGGAATCACATTCTTGAGGGGCTGACGAACTGAGTTCAAGTAGACAACATTGCTCAACATGAATATAATGTGGAATATTGATGGTCTAAAACATGAAAAAATCAAGACATTTTGGGAAATGTGTTTTGCATTCGAGGCATGTACATTAAAACAGTGTCCAGTAACACTTACTGTTTATGAGTTCATCATATTGTGCATGTGAATAATGCTGGTAAATATAACCAGAATTCTTTGTGAATAATCAGAATAATAAAAGCTGCATGTAAGGAGTGAAGAGTTTTGCTTGTGTCATCTTACTGCGATTAAGTCTGAAGAAGTAATCGCAATATTGTGCACACGCAGTCACTTAGATTAACTTAATATGAGTGCATGTCATATTGCTTTAATAAACCCAAATTTCATGCACGAGTATGTGTGAGCAGCTCAGGCTTTTCAGATACACCTGTAAGATCCACGGCGTCCATTGAAGATCACAGCAGTGACACCGAAGAGCTAAAACACAAAGCTCAAACACGCACGGGCCCGCACAGGAAACCAGCGCTGTGTCTCTCGCTGATTCTCTCTCTGCTTTTGTCACACAGCCCTTTTGTATCACAAGCTAAAGACTCTTTGAAGACTTTCAGAAATCCAGCAGTTCTCTGTTTATTTAGCTGCTGCGTGTGTCCGTGTCTTTTCAAACTCAAGACTGTGGAAAGCCAAGCAGCTTGTGTTTGTACATCTGTGAGAAGGGCCAAAACCTGTACAAGGGATGAAATCTACAGCCTGAATACCGGTTCACACCGTTTATGTCAATTCTAGTCGAAAGTCCGAACAGGCAAATGTAAACACGGCCCACAAAAGCCTCCTTTCCTATACATCACAAAGAAAACATTAGCAAACACCAATTCAAAGACTTCATGTCTTCATTCACTTATTATACTTCCATAAAGCTTTTCCATTTGTCTTACTGTGGCTTTTATAGATGTAATAGACTGCAGGTATGATTTACAACAGAGCGGCTACGTTCAGTATAACACACTACTATGAACTATTATTCAGAAATCGTTCTTGAAACTTCCGACCAAGTACAATTAGAAGCATCTTTATAATTAGTAACGTAATACGTAATACACAAAGAAGTAAAAATTAAAAGTAAATAAATAAAATGCCTTAAAATACATAGCAACACCCTGGCAACCACCACAAAACCCTAGAAACAGCATAGTAATATGGTAAAACACACACACACACACACACACCTTCAAAAACTACTCAGCAACACCCTGGCAACCACTATAATACCATTGAAACATGGTAAACATGGTAAAAGAAAACACACACACACACACACAAAAACCTTCAAAACCTACATAGCAACACCATGGCAACCACCACAATGCCTTAAAAACAGCATAGTAACATGGTAAAAAGAGCACACATAGATTTTAAACTACTTAGCAACACCCTGGCAACCACCAGAATACTGTAGAAACTTCATAAGTGGTAAAATGAAAAATTTAATAAAATGCTTTATACTACATAGCAACACCCTGGCAACCACAACAATACTCTAGAAACAGCATAGTAACATGGTAAAACACACAAACACACACACATAAAAATCCTTTAAAGCTACTCAGCAACGCAACCACCACAATGCCTTAAAAACAGCATAGTAACATGGTAAAAAGAACACACATGAAATAGATTCAAAACTACTTAGCAACACCCATGGCAGCCACCAGAATACTCAAGAAACTTCATAAGAAATGTGAAGAAAAAAGAAATAAAACACTTTAAACTACATAGCAATACCCTGGCAACTACCACAGTACCATAGAAACAGCATAGCAACATGGTAAAAACACATAAAACACCTTTAAAAACTACTTAGCAACACCCTGGCAACCACCAGAATACCTCAGAAACTTCATAACAACATGACAAAACTTCAACAAAACTTCAACAAAACTTCATAACAAAAATTAAGAATGTTCCCATTCTGGAAATATGTATTTCTAAAAACCAACCAAAAGCTAATTCAACCTTTCTATGCTAAAGATACATAGACTGTATAAAAATGAACTATTAGGCTATAATATATCCTTCAAACTTTAAACTATTCTTAATTTTTGTTTTATAAAAGGGGGCAGAAAATTTTCCCAAATTGAAACAGCAGGCAAATATACATCATACAAATTAAAACAAGAATCTAAACTATCAATGCAATGTCATGACAGAAATAATCACTATACTGAATCTTCTGGCGATGTTTTAAGACTTCCTGTGACATCATGCGAGTTTCCTGGACTATCATAAAGAGACGCTTCAGTAACAGTGATCTCAGAACACATCACAGTCCTCATGAACAGGGAACCCTGGGTAACAGCCTGAAGAGGTTCATTATAATCAATGACTGCTCAGCGCTGGAGGGAGTGACTTCGGTCTAATCAGAGGTCACTGGTTCAGTTCTACTCCCTCTGATTCCCACAGTTAAGCCCTGATCAGCTTCACTGACTAGTCTCTTGAGCTCCTGCTTGGAGTTGGAGTTCTGGCCTTTAGCCCTGACTTCAGATCAGTCTGAATGCTCAAAGTATAGATTTAGGCCCCTTGTTAAGCTCTTAATACGGTTTCCTCCACAGTGACCTTCTCTCTCTTACTCTTATGTTCTTATCAAATGAAGCCCTGCAGGACTCTGAAATGTCAGGGTCAAAGGTCAAAGCAATGGGAAATGTAAAGCACGAGTGTTCGCTCACATGCCAGTTTTAAGAACAGACATTGCTAGAAATGCTGACAAAACCACTAAAAAACCAGACACATTTTTGGCAAAATGGAAGTTTGGTCAAACATAACTAAACACCAAACGAGTTAGACTTTTATGTTTCTTTTTTACAGCTATGCAATGCAGATAAACTGCAAGCAAAAGCTTAGAAATGACATAGCAACCCCCTGGCAACTACCCAGAATACTCTAGAAACTACATGCATAGTGGTTAAAAATAGAAACACCACATCAAATACCTTGGCAATGGCATAGCAACACCCTGGCAACCACCCAGAAACCTCTAGAAACGTCATGCAATGTGGTTAAAAATAGAAACACCACATCAAATACCTTGGCAATGGCATAGCAACACCCTGGCAACCTCCCAGAAAACTCTAGAAACTGCATAGCAATGTGGTTAAAAATAGAAACACCACATCAAATACCTTGGCAATGGCATAGCAACACCCTGGCAACCTCCCAGAATACTCTAGAAACGTCATGCAATGTGGTTAAAAATAGAAACACCACATCAAATACCTTGGCAATGGCATAGCAACACCCTGGCAACCACCCAGAATACTCTAGAAACTACATGCATTGTGGTTAAAAATAGAAACACCACATCAAATACCTTGGCAATGGCATAGCAACACCCTGGCAACCTCCCAGAATACTCTAGAAACTACATGCATTGTGGTTAAAAATAGAAACACCACATCAAATACCTTGGCAATGGCATAGCAACACCCTGGCAACCTCCCAGAATACTCTAGAAACTGCATGCAATGTGGTTAAAAATAGAAACACCACATCAAATACCTTGGCAATGGCATAGCAACACCCTGGCAACCTCCCAGAATACTCTAGAAACTGCATGTAATGTGGTTAAAAATAGAAACGCCACATCAAATACCTTGGCAATGGCATAGCAACACCCTGGCAACCACCCAGAATACTCTAGAAACTGCATAGCAATGTGGTTAAAAATAGAAACGCCACATCAAATACCTTGGCAATGGCATAGCAACACCCTGGCAACTACCCAGAATGCTCTAGAAACTACATGCATTGTGGTTAAAAATAGAAACACCACATCAAATACCTTGGCAATGGCATAGCAACACCCTGGCAACCTCCCAGAATACTCTAGAAACTGCATGCAATGTGGTATAAAAATAAAAACACCACATCAAATACCTTGGCAATGCCATAGCAACACCCTGGCAACCTCCCAGAATACTCTAGAAACTGCATGTAATGTGGTTAAAAATAGAAACGCCACATCAAATACCTTGGCAATGGCATAGCAACACTCTGGCAACCTCCCAGAATACTCTAGAAACTGCATGCAATGTGGTTAAAAATAGAAACACCACATCAAATACCTTGGCAATGGCATAGCAACACCCTGGCAACCTCCCAGAATACTCTAGAAACGTCATGCAATGTGGTTAAAAATAGAAACACCACATCAAATACCTTGGCAATGGCATAGCAACACCCTGGCAACCTCCCAGAATACTCTAGAAACGTGGTTAAAAATGTGGTTAAAAAAAGAAACACCACATCAAATACCTTGGCAATGGCATAGCAACACCCTGGCAACCTCCCAGAATACTCTAGAAACGTCATGCAATGTGGTTAAAAATAGAAACACCACATCAAATACCTTGGCAATGGCATAGCAACACCCTGGCAACCACCCAGAATACTCTAGAAACGTCATGCAATGTGGTTAAAAATAGAAACACCACATCAAATACCTTGGCAATGGCATAGCAACACCCTGGCAACCTCCCAGAATACTCTAGAAACGTCATGCAATATGGTTAAAAATAGAAACACCACATCAAATACCTTGGCAATGACATAGCAACACCCTGGCAACCACCCAGAAAACGTCTCGGGTTATGTATATAACCCTTGTTCCCTGAGAGGGAACGAGCACTGCGTCGGAACGACGAATTTGGGGATGCTCCCTAAGCATCAACGCATCTGAAGTATGAATGAAACTAGTCCAATCCTGATTGGTGCTACGTCATACGTAGATGTGACGGCATACCCGGAAGCTATAAAGGGGAGCCCGCGATTGTAGCGTCAATTATCGCGATGAAGCAAACGCCTCAGGCGATATGCGGTGTGGCGACGAGGCGCGGTGCTCGTTCCCTCTCAGGGAACAAGGGTTATATACATAACCCGAGACGTTCCCTATATCGAGGGAACTTCGCACTGCGTCGGAACGACGAATTTGGGGAACGAGTACCCACTAGGCCACACCAAGGATACGCCTGCCCTAACGTGAAACTGGAGACCAGGCACAATTAGGACTGGAGTACCCTGCCGCCGGGTGTCGCCGAGGTGTAAGCTATAAAACCTTATAAAAGTGTGCTGAGTAGCCCAACCGGCCGCTTCACAGATGTCCTGCATAGGGACTCGAAATAAGGGCCACCGAGGAGGCCATGCCTCTGGTGGAATGGGCCCTCAAGGCTATAGGTGAAGGCATATTGCGCACCTGATATGCCAAAGCTATTGCCTGCACAATCCAATTACTGATAGTAGGGGTTGATGCAGGCAACCCTTTCTTGGGTGAGCCAAAACACACTAACAGCTGGTCTGATATCCTCCACTGAGCTGACCTTTCCAGATAAACCCTCAAGGCCCGAACCGGGCATAAGAGGAACAGTCTCCCTTCTTCCGCCCACGTGAGGCGGAGGATGAAACGCCTGAAGAACCAAGGACCTGACCACCCCGGAAGGGACCTTGGGCACGAGCCAGGTCTAGGTGCAGTACCGCTTTAACTCCTCCGGGGCAAACTCCAGGCAAGTTGGCGTAACTGCCAAGGCCTGAAGATCCCCCACTCTCCTAAGAGAAGTTATAGCCAGGAGGAACGCTACTTTCAATGTCAGATACTTGGGGTCTGCCGACTCCAGTGGTTCAAGGGGGCCTCAGCCAACCCTTCGAGAACCACTGCCAAATCCCATGTTGGTACTCTGGTACGGACTACAGGCCTCATCCTTCGTGCCCCACGGAGGAAGACAACCAAATGGTGCCTACCCAAAGGCCCATCACCCGTAGGAGTGTGGAAAGCCGCAATGGCAGCCACGTACACCTTGAGTGTGGACGGGGTTAGACTCGCAGAGAAGCGATCTTGGAGGAACTCCAGCACTGAAGCCACCGGGCAGTTAACTGGGTCCACCTCACGCTCTACACCAAGTGGCGAAGACATTCCACTTGAGGCTGTACAATCTCCTCGTAGACGGGGCCCTAGAGCTAAGTAGGGTCTCTATAACGTCTGCTGGCAGCCCTCCTCCCGGTACCTGGCCCCTCAGGGGCCAGACCCAGAGGCTCCATATCTCGGGCGGGGTGAAATATCGTGCCCCCTGCCTGCGATAGGAGGTCCCTCCTCAGAGGGACCTGCCACGGGGGACCCACCAGCAGATCTATTACATCCGAGAACCATACTCGGGTCGGCCAACGGGTGCTACCAGAAGTAGGCTGACCCCTTGTTGACGGACCCTCTCCAGGACTCCCGGAGCAGAGCAATCGGGAATGCATACAGACGCAGCCTCGGCCACGTCTGAACCATGGCATCCAACCCCAGGGGACTGGATGCGTGAGGGAAACCACAGTGGACAGTGGGACGTCTCTCGAGACGCAAACAAGTCCACTTCCACTGGGCCGAACCTCTTGCACATGGCCTCCACCACCTCTGGGTGGAGCCGCCACTCCCCGGGCCTCAGCCCCTGCCTCGACAGGATGTCTGCCCCCTGATTCTGTATCCCCAGGGATATACATCGCCCTGAGGGATAACAGTTTCTCCTGTGACCAAAGGAGAATGAGATGCGCCAATTTGCATAGGGGGCGCGATCTCAACCCCCCCTGGCGGTTTAGGTATGCCACGACTGCCATATTGTCCGTACGGACCAGAACGTGGTGCCCGCGAAGTTCCGGGAAGAAGCTCCTCAGAGCTCTGTAAACCGCCAGCATTTCCAGGCAATTTATGTGCCAAGTGGAATGACGGTCGCCCCACGGACCCTCGCAGCGCCTTCCATGACCGCGCTTCAACCAGTAAGGGAGGCATCTGTTGAAACGGTTTTCCGGCAACATGATGCTCCCAGCACTGGCCCCTGGGACAGAAACCAAATTTCCTTCCATATTCTCAGAGCCCGAAGGCATTTGCGCGCTTGCTCTGATCATACGGAACGGGTTCCCTCTGGAGGAAAACCCCTTGGTTTTTAGCCACCACTGTAGGGCCCTCATATGTAGCAGGCGAACGGAATAACGCTTCGCTGCTGCTAGATGTCCCACCACCTTCTGGAAGTGTTTTACAGTGATGCTGTGGCCCAGCTTTATTCCTGAGACTACCGCCAGAACGGGTCTTGACTCGCGGAGACAGTTGTGCCCGATCGAAACTGAATCCCATATTATACCCAGAAAACTTCGTTTTCTGGGCTGGCGTCAACACGCTCTTCTTCGTGTTGAGTCTCAGCCCCAAGCATTGGATATGTGCTAGAACTACATCTCGATGTCAGATTGCCATATCGTACGACTGTGCCAGTATTAGCCAGTCGTCGATATAATTCAGTACACGGATGCCCTGAAGTCTCAGTGGAGCCAGAGCTGCATCCATGCACTTGGTGAATGTGCGAGGGGAAAGAGCTAGACCAAACGGAAGCACTCGATATTGGTACGCTTTGCCCCAAAGGCGAACCTCAGAAACTTCCTGTGGCAAGGAAGGATGGAGACATGAAAATAGGCGTCTTTTAAATCTATCGTGACGAACCAGTCCTTGGCCTGGATCTGACTCACGATGGTAGGAATAGTTAACATCTTGAACCTGAATCTCCTCAGAGACCGGTTCAGATACCTTAGATCTAAAATCGCCGAAGCCCTCCATCCTTTTTGGAACTATAAAGTACCGGCTGTAGAACCCGGCCTCCATCTCTGACGGTGGGACCCGCTTCTATGGCTCCCTTTATCAGCAAGGATTCTACTTCTTGTTCCATTACCCGAACCCGCTCTGGCACCACTGCAGTCCATGTCACCCCATTGAATTTCGGAGGGTGATCGAACTGCAGTCTGTACCTAATTCTACAGTCCGCAGGACCCATGTGGATATATTCGGAAGGCATTTCCATGCGCCGAGATAATCATTAAGGGAATCAGCCTCTCGAGGCTGATCTCGGTATTAATTGAATTTCGCTTTTTCGCTCCCTGAAGCGGATGCCCGCAGAGAGCTGAATACGATTTCTGGTATGTGGACACCCGTGCTGCCCCGTCGCAGGTCTTTCTTGAGGCGACTGGGGCACCATTTGTTCAGGGGAAAACGATGTGGCCCGGCGCCTGTGACGGCGCGGATTACCACATCGCTTTCCCATCGAGCGCCGCGCGAGAGACCACCACGGTTGCTCTCGCGCGGGTGGGGTATGCCTGCAGTATGGATAATGTGTGCAGGGAACTACCAGCCCGACCGCGCCATATATGCCCTGCCCACCAATGCCGATGTGTCCCTACACGGCTTGGTGGGCAGTACCGGGCTTTCAGGACGATGCCGATTCGGTGAAAGATAGCCCGCGAGCATCTTCCACGCGCGCATCGTCCGTAGAGCCAGCCTCGCGCGCCCCAAAACATTCGCATAATCTAATACGGGGTTGGAAATGCGCGAATACGGCCTGTTCCAGGACCTGCACAACTCATTATGCAGGTCCTGAAAAAATGGCAAGCCCCGGCGAGGTGTCTGAGCCCTACGCGAGAGAAACCGGTCATCCAGCTTGCTTGATGGCTGGGCTTCCTGTCTCTCCTGTGGCCAATCGATCTTTAATTTGGCCACAGCTCGCGCCAGCACCTCTATAAGCTCCTCTTGGCGGGTGGAGTGCGGTGGCGACATATATCCCGCACCACCCGCCTCGATGTTAATCCTCCGGATCCTCGGACTCGGAGAGGATCAGCATCGATTCTCCACCCGGGGAAGAAGCGCCGCTGGGCTTCCACACGAGGTGGGAGAACATCTGAACCGTCAGAGGAAGATTGGGAAAGTGCCTCAGCAGTCCCAATCTCCGCTGACAAGTCCAGCTGTGAGCCCCATGATCTGCGACGCCGCGCCGGCGGACGCGGCCCAGAACCACGGGCTCACGCGGTTGGCCGGCCTCATCAAAGACCGCCAACCGGGACCGAAGTACCCTGAGCGTCAGCAGCTCACAATGGCTACAGGCGGCTCCCTCGAGAGCCGCCTGAGCATGCTGAACGCCCAGGCACTCAACACACAGAGTGTGTGTGTCCGCTCTCGAAATAAAGCGGGACACGGGTGCACACAACTCTTAAATTCGCCGCCATTCTCTTGATATATATATATTTATATTTCTACGGGACAAACAACAATAAATAGACAGACAGTTTCACACAGAGCGTTATGCTGAAGATCGATAACTGACGCTACAATGCGCCGGCTCCCTTTATAGCTTCCGGTATGCCGTCACATCTACGCCATGACGTAGCACCAATCAGGATTGGACTAGTTTCATTCATACTTCAGATGCGTTGATGCTTAGGAGCATCCCCAAATTCGTCGTTCGACAAGCAGTGCGAAGTTCCTCGATATAGGGAACTCTAGAAACTGCATAGCAATGTGGTTAAAAATAGAAACACCACATCAAATACCTTGGCAATGGCATAGCAACACCCTGGCAACCACCCAGAATACTCTAGAAACTGCATGCAATGTGGTAAAAAAAAAAAACACCACATCAAATACCTTGGCAATGGCATAGCAACACCCTGGCAACCACCCAGACTACTCTAAAAATTGCATAGAAATGTGGTATAAAGTAAAAAACATACAAAACACCTAAACAAATGCAAAGCAACACGCTGACAACCACCCAAAATAACCTATAAACTGCATAGAAACGTGGTAAAAAAGTAAAAGCCACATTATAAAACACCATGGCAACCACTCAAAATACCCTAGAAACTGCATAGTACATGGTAAAAAAAAAATAATAATAAAGAAGTAAAATCCACATTAAACACCTTAGCAACTGCATAGCAACACCCTGGCAATAAAATACTCTAGAAAATGGTGTTCACCCAAGAAACTGCATAGCAATGAGGTGGGGAAAAAACTCATAAAAACAAACAAACACAGAAAGCAAACAACAACACAAACACACATTGAAACAGACACTTAGAAAGAGCACGCCATTCTACTTCCTCTTCTTCTTTTGTTTAATGGGGATTTACGTAACCCACATGTCATCTCACACATTGATCTGCATTCAATTAATTAGCATCAAACAAACAATATAATTCTTATTCTCAGTGAAAAAAGATGACTTATTTAACGAAAAGACTGAAAAAATGATTGCACAACAACCAAATAGCTGGTGATGGTGCACATAAAATAAAGAATAAATATATTTGAATTTAATTAACATGTAATCATTACCTTGTTATAGTAGTGATTTAGAATGAATATATAAAATGTGTTATTATTATGTAACTATATAACAAATTTGGTTCTATTAATATAACTATATTAATTATAATACACGCATCTTAATCCCTCTCATGCAAACTAACCCGGGATCATGAGCTGCTCCAGAGCAGGTTATGTTCAGAGTGAGCTGCTATGGCTACACACAGGTTATGGTCAGAGTTGCTATGGCTACACACAGGTTATGGTCAGAGTTGCTATGGCTACACACAGGTTATGGTCAGAGTTGCTATGGCTACTTGCATACCCTGAAAATAACCTCCGTATTTGGAACCGAAAGTATGTCACATAACCTTCTTTCTGGAATACCCCCCAGAATACACTGGAAACTGCATAGCAATTAGGTAAAGTAAAAACAACACAAAAGCAAATGAATACCAACAACCTGGCAACTACTCAGAAACTGCATAACGTTCAAAAACTACAACAACAAAAAAATCTTGGCAACTGCATAGCAACACCCTGGCAACCAACTACAATACCCCATTATAGTGAATTTTGCACTCACTTGTTCAGAAAATGTACACACCTAATCTTAAACTCTTAAAGTTTCTTTTTTAAAGCTCACTGCTGCCTTCTATATGCTGTTGTGGAAACTACAATATGTGGGTTGCTGAAGCATTGACAGTGCCTAAAACGTTTAAAAATAATTTTAGCCTGTATTACTGAAACGCTAAAATATAAATAATCAAATCAGAGCACATTCACCGTGGTACTCTAGTGAGCGCTGGGTGTTTTTCTTCACTGTAAGCTGTTTTCAGACTCTCTTAAAGCATGAACAACTCTAATGAAACCCATCCCAGGTGTTCAACTTCACTTTTTCAGAAAGGAAATGACATCACACATGCACCTGGAGCCCCGTCTCAGTCCAGCTTCCCATCAGCGCGGTTTCTTTCACACTACTAACATGATTAATCCACTTACTTCTCTGCACAGATGCAGCCATGTAATTATTTGTTTAATGATATAAACGAGCCGAAAGCCCCTCTGGTGGTGTATACATTAAAACTATGACAGATGTGTATAAAGGATCCTCTAATGTGCTAAAGCCAGCTGTCCTGAGTCAATGGGTCACTGCGGATGAAGCAAACAGTCCAGCTCCAGTTAATGTAATTATGTGTGATACTTAAAACGTAAAAAAAGGTCAGGATTCAGGACGCATCCTGTTTATGAGTGGTTTTCTCAATGAAACAGGCATATTTTTGGCGTCCAGTCTGAAGACTACAGATAGAACAAGATAATACCCTCCATGAATAACCCTGTGCATCTGAGAGAGAGAGAGAATACAACTCTCGCTTTCTCTCTCGCTTTCATGGTCCATCTCTTTCACTCAAGATGGTTTAAAATCACAACAACCATTTGAGAACATCTTCACTCTAAAAATGTAAGGTTTTTCAGTGGTTCTAACGCCTGGCATAGCAACACCCTGGCAACCACCAAGAATAATCTTAAAACTGCACAGAAACACCCTGGCAACCACCCAGAATAATCTTAAAACTGCATAGAAACACCCTGGCAACCACCAAGAATAATCTTAAAACTGCATAGAAACACCCTGGCAACCACCAAGAATAATCTTAAAACTGCATAGAAACACCCTGGCAACAACCCACAATAATCTTTAAACTGCATAGCAACACCCTGGCAACCACCAAGAATAATCTTAAAACTGCATAGCAACACCCTGGCAACCACCAAGAATAATCTTAAAACTGCATAGAAACACCCTGGCAACCACCCAGAATAATCTAAAAACTGCATAGCAACACCCTGGCAACCACCCACGATAATCTACAACCTGCATAGCAACACCCTGGCAACCACCCACGATAATCTACAACCTGCATAGCAACACCCTGGCAACCACCAAGAATAATCTTAAAACTGCATAGAAACACCCTGGCAACCACCAAGAATAATCTTTAAACTGCACAGAAACACCCTGGCAACCACCCAGAATAATCTTAAAACTGCACAGAAACACCCTGGCAACCACCAAGAATAATCTTAAAACTGCATAGCAACACCCTGGCAACCACCAAGAATAATCTTAAAACTGCATAGAAACACCCTGGCAACCACCCAGAATAATCTTAAAACTGCACAGAAACACCCTGGCAACCACCAAGAATAATCTTAAAACTGCATAGAAACACCCTGGCAACCACCAAGAATAATCTTTAAACTGCACAGAAACACCCTGGCAACCACCCAGAATAATCTTAAAACTGCACAGAAACACCCTGGCAACCACCAAGAATAATCTTAAAACTGCATAGCAACACCCTGGCAACCACCAAGAATAATCTTAAAACTGCACAGAAACACCCTGGCAACCACCCAGAATAATCTTAAAACTGCATAGAAACACCCTGGCAACCACCAAGAATAATCTTAAAACTGCATAGAAACACCCTGGCAACAACCCACAATAATCTTTAAACTGCATAGCAACACCCTGGCAACCACCAAGAATAATCTTAAAACTGCATAGCAACACCCTGGCAACCACCAAGAATAATCTTACAACTGCATAGAAACACCCTGGCAACCACCCAGGATAATCTACAAACTGCATAGCAATGTCATGGCAACCACCCAGAATAATCTAAAAACTGCATAGCAACACCCTGGCAACCACCCAGAATAATCGAAAAACAGCATAGCAACACCCTGGCAACCACCCATGATAATCTACAAACTGCATAGCAATGTCATGGCAACCACCCAGAATAATCTAAAAACTGCATAGCAACACCCTGGCAACCACCCAGAATAATCTACAAACTGCATAGCAATGTCATGGCAACCACCCAGAATAATCTAAAAATACATTAGAAACATTGTTAAAAGTAAAACAAAACATAATATAATATAAAATATTCTAAAACACATAAAATGCCTTAGCAAGACCCTGGCAGAATTCCATAGAAACTTCTAGGTAAAAAGTAAAAACCACATAAACACCTTTGTAACTGTATAGCAACACTAGGGGCAACAATACAGAATACAGTAAAAAAAACGGCACAAAAAATAGCAATAAAGAATAGTCGAAAAATACATAGAAATAATCTTAAAACCGCATAATAACATGTAAAATGTAATAAAACATAAAATACATTAGCAACACCTTAATAGAATACCCCAGAACTGCATGGTAACGTAGTAAACACTAACAGTAAAAACCACATAAGTAACCTTAGTAATAGCATAGCAACACCCTGGCAACAAAACATAATACCCTAGAAACTTTACAACAACAAAAACACGCATTTTAAAGAAATAACTCAAAGCAAAAAGCAACTGCAGAGCAACACCCTGAAAACCCCGCAGAATAATCGACAAACTTACTGTGGTAAAAACTCATTTAAAGTAAAGGTTCTTCAATGGTTCTGCAGTCTGACAACATAATAAATAACCATAAAGCATGAAAAAGCTAATGACTAAATAACTCTCTTAATGGTTGATCATGTGATCTGAAGGAGTCATTAAATCCAACAGCAGAATAACTTAAAAGTGTGGGAGCAGTTGTGAAAATGCATCTTTTTCGCATTTAATACAAAACATTTAATTGCAAATTATATTATATCATAACAATGTATTATCATTGCAACAATTAGCAATGGAACTGCCATGAACAAAACCTGGCAATCATGATTTGATATGATCCAAAAAGTCATCTAGAAACCAATAGTCCACAAAATACCACTACTTCAATTTATATTATAATATTTCTTTATTAAATACGATTTAAAATCCTAAACCCTTAAAAGGGAAATGCAAAAATAGATTTGTTTCAGACCGCATTGTATGTGAACCAGTAACTACACATTTCTGTACACCAGTTTTCTCATGGTGAAAGACTTAAACAGGACACAACTCAAGTATATTACGCCACCCAGCGGTCAAACACACACACTGCAACGGCCTCCTGTTTGCTTAACTATAATCATTTACATCTATTCATTTCATTTGAGACACAATTATGAAAAAATGGAAATAAGGTGTAGTAGTAACAACAACAACAACAACGACAAAACAAATTATGAGTGAGAGTGTGTGTGTGTGTGTGTGTGTGTGTGTGTGTGTGTGTGTGTGAGTGTGTGTGTGTGTGTGTGTGTGTGTGTGTGTGTGTGTGTGTGTGTGTGTGTGTGTGTGTGTGTGTGTGTGTGTGTGTGTGTGTGTGTGTGTGTGTGGACTGGTAATCCCTACGTTATGGGGACAAAATGTCCCCACAAAGATGGCAATATCCAAAATCCTTGTGGGGACATTTTTTGGTCCCCATGAGGAAAACATCTTATAAATCACACTAAGTGATGTTTTTTGAAAATGTAAAAATGCAGCATGTCTCCTGTGATTGGTAGGTTTAGGGGCAGTGTGTGTGTGTGTGTGTGTGTGTGTGTGTGTGTGTGTGTGTGTGTGTGTGTGTGTGTGTGTGTGTGTGTGTGTGTGTGTGTGACATTAATATCAGTACAATGGCTCATAGCCGACTGCTAAGAAAAGTAACACGTAAGTTACAGGCCTCCACACAGACACATGGGCCTGACAAAGGCCCTCTCGCCACCTTATACTATTTTTATACAAAATAAACCACTTTTATGATTCATTTTCACACAATATCTGTTGCTCCATAAATGTTCAATACAAAGATATCTTTTTTTCTGCAATCAAACACTATGGGATTAATGAAAAGCACATTTAGCCACTTTGTACTTTTATGATGGATGGATGCACTTTTTTGGGCTTCAAAATCTAATGTACTATTCACTCCCAATATAAATCTTGGAAGAGCCAGGATATTTTTTATATAACTTTAATCTAAAATAAGATTGTGTTTGGCTGAAAGGAGAAATTCCGTCACACTTCAGGTTCTACTAGCTAACTTTTAACTGTGATTTTTGCCTCAATAAACTCCTAATTACTGCTTATTATTGGATAGTAAGGTTGCAAAGTTTAGGTATTGGGTAGGATTAAGGGATGTAGAATATGGTAATGCAGAATAAAGCATTAATATAGGCCTAATAAACAGCCAAATATCCTAGTAATATGCATGAAAATAAGTGACTAGTTAATAGTGAGAATTGGACCCTAAACTAAAGTGATACTGAAAGTCATATACACCCAGGATGGCTTGAGGGTGAGTAAATTATGGGTTAATTTCACTTGTGGGTAAACTAACCCTTTAATGCCCGTTCACAGGCTGCTTAAGATTTTTTTAAAATCTTTTTGTGAGCAGCAGTGGCAGCTGCATCGGCTTTAACCAATCATTGAACAGGTTATTGATCGGTTTTGAACCTGACGGGATCATTGTAAAGTGTTAAGGGGTGTTTCATGTATCCATTTTGTTTTCCTTTTTTCTTCTATTGTGCATGAGCACATAAATAAGGTGATTTAGCATTTTAAAGCCAACGCGGCTGCCGCTCACAAAAAAATATTAAATATTGTTATCTTCAGCGTCTGTATTACATGACTGTATTACAACCAGCGAGGAAAACAACAACAAATCAATCAGAAGTGAACATAAGCTCATTGTGTTGAATGTGTGTGTATGTCAGAGACGCTGTAGAAGAACAAAGTACTGGCCGGTCAGTCCAGAAACACTCCTGCTCTGTTAGTGGGGATGAAGGGGCAGCTATGATGTTTTCAGATTATGTGATGGCCAGAGAATCTGTAATCAGAACAGTTCAGACTGTAGGATATTTTGATGAAACTAAATTTACAGTGTCTCCTTCCTTTCCTGCCGATTCCTTTATACGTCAATGATATTCATTGACTGACTCCATTCAGCCTCCCAGTAACAGCGTCCAGTCACGGTGATGATATTTATTATAGTACACTTCACCAAAAACCACACTACAAAAGAATTGTGTAAAACCCAGTAAACCTTGAAAGTATTACTTGCATTGCAAAATGTATGCACACATGTATACAACTAAATTAACAATCTCTTAAATATTTCCTAATTTCACTCAACATTTTCATTTAGTTTCGTGAACATTTTTTATTACACATTTTACTAAACATTTTCAATAACAGAGCTTATTTCTGCTTTTGTAGGCCATTTTGTAGATATAAGCAACTAATTTGTATGTGCAAGCTGTTGCTAGATGTGCTTCAAACTCGTGCATCTTTGAATGTGGAGCCGTGCAGTTTTTAACTTGTACTGAGTAAAAACCACCAAGCTTCAGACTCTCTTTCAGAACAGAACCTGATGGCACTCATCAAATCTTTCTGGATGATCAGGATACAGTTGAGCCTCAAACATGTCTGCTGTGTTTGGATCCAATGAGATTACTAGCGTCTAAAGACAAGAAGAGAGAACAAAACAACATTAACCATAGATAAGTGTGTATGAACAATCCTGTCATATTAGGACATTCATTTGAATAAAACCATTATAAATATGTTTATTTATTAATATATAAAGACATATCAGATGTCTGTGGTTCACAGACAAAGCTAATTAAACAATATCACATGAGCAAGAGTGAAAAATAGTGAGGATCACAGCAGTCAAAGACATCTGTCTAATGCTTGTTTATAAGCAAGTGACAACCGATGAAAGAACCATGTGAGGAAGAACCCAAATGTGTGTTAGCTTGTCAAAATGATCCCTTGATGGTGAAGACAATGAAGCTGCAGAAGAAGATCCAGAGTCAAAACATGGAAGCGCCTCAGTTGTCTGGAAGTATTTTTGTTTTAAACACTATGAAGGAACTCAATCAGAAATGCCATGTAAAGCCTGTACAGTAGATCACATGTGTCCACTCAAAGAGGAAATATGACAAACCTGGCAGTCCAAGCACAACGTGGTTATATTCTTACCAAACCAGCACCAAAGAAGCGATCGATTGATTCTGAGACAAATAAAACCTACCCTTTCTTAAAGGGACAGTTCACATAAAAAAGAAAATTCTGGCATAATTTACTCACTCTCATTTTTTTGCAAACTTGCATGTATTTCTTCTGCAAAACACATGAGATGATATTTTGAAGACTTCCATAGTAAGTTAAGTCACCTTGACTTATATAGCGCTTTTTACGACACAGATTGCTGCAAAGCAGCTTTACAGTGATGATAGGAAATAAATTTTGCTTTAGAAAAAGAGCTAAAGTAAGTTATTGATTGATTAATTTCTGTTGTAAAAATGGATTAGTTATTTAATTTGGTGCCATTTAAACAAAACCATCCTCACCTAAAACAGAAAACCCCCAATGCACTCCGGATACCCATACACCTGGTGGCGAGAATGCAAACCATGAAATAGGTTTTGGAATAGTTTTGAAAGTATACCAACATCACAGATCGGATGATTAGAGCAAATCATTTGTAACTCGAATGAGAGCAGTCTCAGTACAATGATACGGTCTAAATCCTGACTGGAAATTCTCACAGATATAATTTCTTTCTAAAAAGGAGCATAGTTGTGAGGACACTGCCTTTTCTAGTATATTGACAGAAAGGGTAGATTTGGGATTGGCCTGTATGGTTTAACAATAGCCAGCTTAAAAGTTTTCGGTACATATCCTAATGACAAAGATGAATTAATGACATTAAGAAGAGGCCTCTGGAAGCATCTCTTTCAGTAACTTAGTCGGTATAGGGTCGAGCATACATGTTGTTGATTTAGATGATTTAACAAGTTTAGCCAATTCTTCCTCTCCTATAGCAGTGAATGTATGGAATTTTTTCTCAGTAAGTGAAAAAGAAAATGTCTTCTTTTGTGCTCCACAGAATAAAGAAAGGATATAGGTTTGAATGACATGAGGGTGAGTAAATAATGACAGATTTTAAATGTTTGGGTGAACTATACTTTTAAGAAGGCCTACTCCTTGAGACTGATATTGTAACAAAGTAATTAGTAATCTTTCCAAACATTCACAGTACAAGATGAATCTTACTGCTCAACATACTTGAGTTTGTTCAGTGTGCAGTTTGGGTCCTTCAGTAGATCAGAAAGCATCTTGATTCCTGATTCTCCCAGTGGATTGTAGCTCAGATCTAGCTCTCTCAGGTGTGAGGGGTTTGAATGCAGAGCTGAAGCCAGATAACCACAGCCTTCATCTGTCACCTCACAGAAAAATAATCTACAAACACACACAGAAACAATGAAGATATGAGACTAAGACATCAGAACTCACATCAAAATCTTGTTAAATCTGTTGAATAATTACACATACATTTATTATAAACTGATGAGAGTTAAATCCCTCTCATTTCATAAACTATAAGTTCTGCTGAAAGGAGAATATGGTTCTGATCAGATCTATACGGCCATCTACCAGATACTGAGGATCATTAGCAAATAGATTTGTATCAGTTGTGTATCAGTTGTGTGTGAGTAAGTTTGGGTTTTAGGTTCTGAGTAAATTGAGTAAATTGAATGCTGCGTCAGTGGCGCCTTAACAGCACAGTTTAACACTCAACACTTTGCTTTCCTATGCAACAATATTCCTCTTTCCTTTTAGAGAGATTGACTCTAATACATATACAAAATTAATGTATTAAAAAAGTATATAATTTATGATGCTTTAATATACTGAATAAATAAATCTCAAACCCCAGTTTCTTCAGCTGACAGTTTGGACTCTTTAGCCCACCCGAGAGCAGCTTCACTCCTGAATCCTGCAGGTCATTGAAACTCATGTTCAGCTCTATCAGAAGAGAGTTTGATGATTGTAGAACTGATGCCACAATTTCACAGCTCTGAGCAGTGAGATGACAGTCCACCAAACTAAACAGAAATAAGAATAATTACACATCATTCCATATTGTGTAATACAGAGGTTTAAAGTAACGATGATAACTTGCTCGCACCTGCTGCTCTAACCGGTGATAAACACGAGAGACATTCGACCCATTTGAATTCAACAATCCATTTATTACATATGGGAACCTTTAAGGTTTCTAACACTAGAAATACTGTAAATATTATGATTTTCATATTTCTTTGTAGAAATTATTTGGCCAAATATCCAAAAATAAATGACTTTATTTGAATTCAATAAGGAAATGCAGTTAAGATCCTGCTGAAAGATCAATATCTCTCAATCTGTCAGAATTAAACATAGCCCTAAATAAATTAAGAGTTAACTTTATACTTTTATTTTGTGATTGTTAATAGTAGTACTGTACTCAAAACCAATTATCAAATATTTTTTAAAGTATTATTAGTAAGTACTATGTACTTCAGTAAGCAAAATTCCAAACAAACTCTATAATTAGGTAAAAGTACAGATACCATGCCAATATATTGCTTAAGAAGCAAACACCAAAATGGCTGCATAACGCAAGAGCTAACAAGACCTGATGTATGATCCAAGATGGTGTGTGTGTGTGTGTGTGTGTGTGTGTGTGTGTGTGTGTGTGTGTGTGTGTGTGTGTGTGTGTGTGTGTGTGTGTGTGTGAGATAGAATATTTAATTATTTAGAAAATTAGTAATTCAATATTAAAATAGCTATAGTTATAACCACTATTATTATAACTGTGTGCTGACTTTGAGTAAATGTCATGGTGTGTTGGTTGTTTCATGTTCATGTTTTTATCTTGTTTTCCTATCAGTCATGTTTCCTGGTCTTGTCATGTGTTCCTGTTTATCATTTGATCATTGTCATGTGATTATCTTGTCCTCATGTGTTCAGTTCTGTCATTGGTTCATTGTACTGATTGTTCACAGGTGTGTCTTGTTTAGTCATTAGTCTTTGTGTATTTAACCCCTCATGTTTGCCATGTGTCCTTGTTGAGTATTGTTTTATGTAACCTGCTGTTGGTGAGTGTCTGTCATTGTTCAAGTCAAGTCAGGTTCAAGTCATGGTTTGTGTTGTATCTGTTCATGCTGTAAATAAACTGCACTTGGGTTCATCACATCAACTTGCCTCCAGTGGAATATCGTTACAGTAAACTGTCTGAAGCCTGCAGAAGGCCTGGAATGTGCCATGTTTGCTGCTGCAAAATCTATTCTAGTGTGTCACATGGTAAAAGTAATATGCCTAAGAATATCTATAGGTTGTGTAGTGGACAGCACATTCCAGGGCCAGTTTATGGACGGGTCCCTCTCTGCCCATAACCGTGGACAAAGATTTGCTACATTTTGATTGGATCTGGTTGGACCAACACAAACAAACTGTCCAACGCCATCAGATAAAGATGCAGACAACATCAGATAAAGACAAAATAATTATTCTCAGTGACAACTATTTGTAATGCAACATCTGACAGAGATTCAGCTGTTAATGAACAAATGAATGAACACATGACATTTCAATCTTTTTCCATTATGTTTGATGTCTATTTGTTTAGAATATTGACAATGGTATTCTGATGGTGGTTTGGAAAGTTAGAAACTCATTGGTAAACTTTAAAGGCACTTTAAAGTCTTCTAACTGTGTACAGTATGCAAATGAGTTTCACAGGGAAAAGAAGGGTGGGCCACACTGTGTGCCCCCTTCTCATGCCAGCAGCCAATCGCAACACTGGAATGGAGAAGCGGCAAATTGCAATCTCCTCCTCAATGGAAAAGGATAAAGGTACCCTTTCAACAGACACTCCTTGTTCTCATCCCTGCAGCGCCACATGCACAGCTACCTCCTATGGCCAGCTCTACGCCACACAGCCATGTTTCACCAGGTTATGACCACTAATAATGTCTCCATTAGAAACTTGACTTACTCACCACAAGCCAATTCTTCAGATGTTAGTAATACTAGCAGGATCCTTGCATCTGTACTGCACCAGTCAAGGCTTGAGCCACCTGTGTTTGTGGGAGACAGACACAGAAGCCCTGAGGATTGGCTCGAAACAGTCAATGTTTACAAAACCTCCCTTAACTTACACCGTCCTGCAAATCTTAGCTCTAACCCGAATTAAACACACCTGAACTAGCTAATCAAGGTCGCACTCGGCATACTAGAAACTTCCAGGCAGGTGTGTTGATGCAAGTTAGAGCTAAACTCTGGAGGACGGTGGCTCTCCTGGACTGACTTTGGACAACCCTGACTAAACTGATGCTCAAATCCTTCTTGAGCTGCCACAATTTTTGGTGAAAGAGCCAAAGTGGTTCACTGTCATTGATTCACATGTTGTTACATCGGCCCAGTTCTATGATTTCTTCAGGAGAGTCTTCCTTCCGACAGCCAGGAACAAATAATGGAGGTATCTTGGACCAAATACAAACCATGGACCCTGTCGCCTTTGGCTTGGCTTGCTCAGTTGGGGACACAAACTAAATTTCAACTAAATATCCAAATTAATCTAATTAGTAAACTAAATTAACTATATAAACTAAATTACTGATCTGCCCACGTTGTATAATAATTTAAATGAGCTACATGACATAACTGTTTTCTCCGGAGCGGCAGCTGTACGGCCAAATCAAATTCAGTTGCATTATTTTCCTGTTTAATACAGTGAAGCTGCTTTGAAACAATCTGAATTGTAAAAAGAGCTATATAAATAAAGTTGACTTAACTGAAAAGCCCCTGGAAGCTGAAAACTCCCCTGCCACAGCAAGAACCAATCAACCTTATTTGTAAAAATGCTCTTGAAAAGTACAGAGCTTCACTCTGTGGAACCTGTTTCCTCAGACATGGATATTCTTCTAAGGGCTCACAGGCTCCATGTGATTCTGGGAAAAAGTCACTGTTTCCCACCTTCAGTGCAGAGCAAAGCTAAACTTGGCAATAAAACCTACTGTCACAAGTTCTCACGGCCTGGCTTCACTTCTCGCACATGTCCAGATTGCAACTCACACTCAAGAATGAGCTCATAATAAAGTGAGTCCTCTGATGTGCATTCGGGACCTACTCTTGATGCAAGGGATACAAAAAAACCTGAAAGCAGTAATGCAGGGAAGGGAATCTATCTGTCAGGCAGAATGAAAACTTCAAGGGAGGGAGGATGATTCTCAGAGGCAATCATCCCTCCAGAAGATGCCCCAGCAGACTAAAAGTTACTAAAGGTGCTGTTTCAGAACAACATGTCCTTTGTCATGTGGAAGATCCAACATTATTCTCTTTTTGGAATACTCCATTTAGACTCAAGATTAACCTACAGGTGTTGGATGCTAGTGCAAGAGGACATCATTCAGAATCAAGCCAAAATAAAGGCTAATATTAAACCATGGACTGCTCCCCCAATCAAACTAGATGGTGGTAAACCTTGGGGCTTTGACTTCTGGCTTTAGTTTTGCCATTGTCCCACGCCTGTTGTCATAGGCATCGATCCTTTATTCATGGAGAAGATGGAAGGCAGAGAAGTGCAGGAGATGGAAGGCAGATAAGTGCAGGAGTTGGAAGGCAAAGAAGTGCAGAAGTTTGTTATTCATGGAAGTCTTATTTTCAGCACTTCAAGAAAAAGTTAATTTTAAGCATGTATGAGTAATGCTGACAAGGAAAAGCTGACAGAGCTACTTAAAAGTTTAACTGACCTTTTTGTTGGTCAACTGGGCCAGTCCACCAGTCCAATGTTCAAACCTTCCCAGCTAAAAAGCGATTGGTTGTATATAAATGATAATAAATGATAAACAAAAGCATCACTGAAACAGCATCGTGTCCTTGGGCCACCCCTGTTGTGATTGTTTAGAAAACATGTGGTGACCCACGATTTTGTGTGTATTATCGTGGGTTAAACCATTTTACCATGAAGGACTCTTATCCTTTAATAAGAGTCAATGAGACCCTTGATTTCCTTTCCAGAAGAAAATTTGTGACCATAATCAATCTTGCTCAGCAATATTGACAGATCTCCATGGCAGAAGACTCAAAACCAAGACTTTTGTTTCACATTGTGGACTATTTCAGTTCTGCATGCTTCCATTTGATTCCATTTGCAATGCACCAGTGAACAGTGTCTTGGCTGGTCTATAGGTCCTGTGCAGTCTACCTGGACAACATTTTTGTGGCTTTGCCCAATTTCAAGCAACACCTCGATAACCTTAGGGAAGTCCTTTCACGTCTCAAGTCTGCTGTTTTGTAGCAGAGAGTTTACCTTCTTGGGGTACCGCATCTGTCCGCATCTTGCCGGACCAAGACAAAGTAAAGGCTATTATGGAATTTAAAACTCCTGTGAAGCAAGTGAGGGGCCTGACAAGCTATTATCGCCGATTTAAACAGGACTATGCCTGCCATGCTAGTCAGGCCCCAAATAAATTGGAGAAGCGTTATTCCATGCCCGGGAAAGAGGCCTTAAATCGAGAGTCACTATGTCACAATCTTCACTGACCACAGTGGGTTTAAATGGTTGATGTCCTGTTCCAACCTCACCCGCTGCCTTGATTGGTCTCTCCACTTACAGGAATTTGATTTTCAAAGATCTTGATGCGCTGTCAAGGAATCTCCGAACAATAGTTGAGTCGCCAATGGACATCCTTTCCGGCAATGCTGTGATTGGTGGTCTTGATCTCTGATACACTGATCTCATGTCAGACAAGTACAGCTTGATGATCCAGTCACATGTGATCTCCATCAAATGGAGGCCACGCTCCAAGAGAACAGTGTCATTTATGTTTTCGCAGTATTCCATTCAGGATGGCCTGTTGTACTTCAATGACCCCAAACCTGTTTGCCTGTTTAAAGCTGTATGTCTCTCAGAGGTACTTTGCTGAGATATTACCACAATCACCCAACTGCAGGTCATCTGGGGATAACTAAGACATTTACCCAACTTTAAATGTTTTTTTCTGGCCTAAAATGACATCTGAGGTGAAGAAATATGTAACCTCTTGTATGGTTTGGCAAAATCAAGTCAGAGGAATGTTTTGTCACAATTTTAATTAATATTCAAACCTTTGGCATTTCAGTAGCCAATGAAGATATCCCATTGCAAACTGACCAATAAAAGCCTTGATATTTGGACTGAAAAAAAGGCCCTCTGCTGCAGCAGATTCAGGAGGGAGAGCTGATCACACAGTGTAGGAGCTCAGTGTAATTTTTGGACTGAAAGTTTGAAGAAACAAATATATGGTAGTGTTGTCAAAAATATCAAAATTTTGTTACATATTGATACTGAACTATCTGAAATGGTTCCAATACTCATTTCCTGCTAAAATGTCTCTTCATTTTTGTTGACCAAAAATGAGATGAGATGAAATGATATAAAACATTTTTTTAAAAAATTGTTTAGGAATTATTATTATTTTACAGTATTTCTGTTTCCTGTGTCTCATTTCATGGGCTGCATCAGAAAGATGGATTCACCTGCACTGCACCTGCTCCTCCGCCCGGAGAGCCATCCATACCTGGGATACCTGGCGATGATGCTCTGGAACGGCGACCTCTCTCTCGTCACCAACAAGCCTGAGCCACCTACCGAAAAAGTCTCAGAGCCGGAGATCTTCAGAGCCCCGGAGGTGAGAACAGTCCAACGCAGAGCCAAGAGTGGACTTAGACCTGATAGATCTGTGGTCCGCGGATCCTTTTCCCACCCAAGTCCCCACACTATCATCATTATTATCGTCATCATCTTCTTCGCCGATTCCGTCCGGAAGTCTTCTACCCGTATCTCTGTCTCTCCATATCCCGTCTCCATCGCTGGCTTTGGCCAGCCCCCTGGATCCGTCGGCACCACTGGTGTCATCTAGCTCCTCGGCTTTGCCACCACGGCTCACTCCGTGCGGCTTATCCTCCGTGCCTCGGGCTTCCCTGCCACCAGCTCAGCTAGAGTTAGAGTCCCGGACTGCACCTTGGGACTCTGGGCCCACACCTCCATCTCGTCCTGTCATCCCGCCGCGCTTCATCTAAACCCTCCACTCCTTCATCACCTCAGTGGTTCATCTGCCTGGAAGCTCCGCTGGGCTCGCTCAACACTCCAGGTCGGCCTACAGTGGTCGACGCCCAGCTGCAGCCACGTACTTCTGGGATTTGGGCTGCACCCTCACCCTGCACCCCTTCGGCATCGCTGGACTCCTCCCTTCCTCCGACCTCCCCGTCTGCCTCTCTCACCAGAGTGTCACCCCGGACATCTGTCCTTGCATCGCCACCTCATGTTCGTAATGTCACAATATGTTCTGTCTTGTCTTCACCTGTGCTCGTTTGTCTCTGATTAGTTTACAATCTCCACCTGTTTCTTATTAGTTTCCTCCTTCACCCTGTGTATTTATACTCCTGTTCAGTCCTTCGTTGGTTATTGTTTGTATATACGTTTGTGTTAGCGTCTCCTGAATACTCTGATTAAAGACCTTTTGTTACCATCATCTCCTTCATTGTGCGCTTTCTACATCCTCTACACGTAACAAAAACAACACTAGTTATGTCCCAGGGCTGATCTGTCCGTTTTGCTGTCTCTGTCGCCCTCATCACTCTCATCTCTTCCCTGCTTCATGTGCTGCCTGAGGACCACAAACTCCCCGCCTCAACAGTGCTTCTCGCTGTACTACAACACCTTGGTCTTGTCAGCCATTGCATTCATCTGAGATTGTTTGTATCAGGATTATTGACAGCCTTTTGGGTTTCCTTTAAGAATTAATCACAATAAACTAAAAATAAAAGTTATTTTTAGTGCCTGATCTGACATATGCTGCATTATTAGATATTACAAATATGTGCACTTTTGAACTGAGAGCTGAACTAAAAGCTGTTCTTTGCAAGCTGTGTGGACATAACTGAACCGCTGCAGACGAGAGAGAGCTCATTTGCATGTGATATTCCATTCAAAATATCGTTCATAACAGATTATTTTGCACTCCTGACATAAATCAAGAAATTAATGTCACTGTAGCCCAGTTTATCATAAACAGTGTTAAAATATCAAAGCTGGAGTCGTTAATCTCTCTAATGATACTGAGTTTGTCCAGATAAAGTAAGTCTTTGATGTTTTAACGAGCAGTGAATGTCTGCGATCTTTTACACTCAAGGAGTTAAAGCACATTTCCATGTTAAACGTTGTCCCACTATTTTTAGTGACTTAAATATACTGAGGTGGCTGTTGTATAAGGATTGAATGAATCTCAAACCTCAGTTTCTTCAGCTGACAGTGTGGGCTCTTCAGTCCATCAGAGAGCAGCTTCACTCCTGAATCCTGCAGGTTATTGTAACTCATGTCAAGCTCTATCAGGGCTGAGTTTGGTGTCTGCAGGGCCAAAGCCACAGTTTCACAGCAGGTGTCATCAAGATCACATGAGGAGAGTCTGTAAAAACAGGATATTTGTCCATGGCATTTATTGTGTGTTTATCTTGTAGGAACAGTGATAAGTTATGTCATGTTCTCCGTGAATATTCAAAATTTCTGAAAAATATAAATGTCATGTATGCTGGAACTGATGTGACAGTCAATTTAAAGTCATTTCCAAATGTATGTCTATAAAATCACTGTTAAGTAAATCCATTTGAACAACAGTAAAAGATTATACTACACACTTATGATAACATATATTTTTGGAGTTAAAAACTCTCTCGGAAATGTACATACTCTGCTTTTCTGCAGCATCTCACAGCTGGCAGGAGATTCATGCAGTCTCCCGATCCAGTATTGTACATTCTCAGGTTGATCTCATCCAGCACCTCCTCTGACATCAGCAGTATGTAAGCCATCAATGAGAACATGGAAGATGAGAGATATATTTCTGAAGATGATCTGAAGTATCTTTGGATTTCTTTATATAATGAATTGTCATTTAGCTCCAGTAAGCAGTAGAACAGGTTGACTGAAGTTTCAGGTGAGATGTGCCGATTTTGTAATCGGTTTCTAATGTGTTTGGTTATTTCTATGACGCTGTCTTTGCTGTCTTCAGCGTGTGTGAACAGGCCTCTGAGCAGGTTCTGATTGGAATCCAGTGAAATACCCAGCAGAAACCGTAAAAACAGATCTAAATGCCCTTTCTGACTTTGCATTGCTTTCTTAACAGCCTTCTTCAGTAAATCATGTAAAGCAATATTTTTGTCTGGCTTGTCAATGTGGTCAGGCCTGACCCTGTTTTGTGTTTCTTCAATGAAAAACTGCAGCTCGTCCATGTCCTTGTTTAGGTAGCAGAGGAACACGTGCACTGCAGCGAGGAACTCTTGGACACTCAGATGCACGAAGCAGAAAACCTTCATCTCATGAAGTCCAGATTCTTGCTGAAAAATCTCAGTGAGCATTCCTGTGGACTCAAAGTCTCTCACATCAATACCACATGCTCTCAGGTCTTCCTCATAAAACACAATGTTTTCATCCTTCAGCTGATCAAACGCTAGCTTAGCTAACTTCAATATCATCGTTTTATTGGAATCTAAGAGCTTGGTATGGACTCTTTCTGGGTTTCTGTCATGCTTCTGGCTCTTCATGTTCATCTGTATCAGCAGGAAGTGGATGTACATTTCAGTCAGTGTTGTGTTGATGTTCTCTGTATCGTTCCCAATGGGGATATCCTGAAGGACAGTGGCTGTGATCCAACAGAACACGGGAATGTAACACATGATGTAGAGACTACGAGATTTTCTAATGTGTGAGATCATTCTGGAGGCCTGAGTCTCATCTTTGATTCTCTTTCGGAAATACTCGTCCTTCTGCCGGTCGGTGAACCCTCGCACCTCTGTGAACAACCCTACATACTCAGGAGGGATCTGATTGGCTGCTGCTGGACGTGATGTCACCCAGACGTGAGCTGATGGAAGCAGAGTCCCATTCACCAGACTTGCAAACAGTTCATCTACAGATGATCGCTCCTCAACACTGGTCACCATTCCACTGTCAAAATCCAAAGTCAGTCGACTCTCATCCAGTCCATCAAAGATAAACGCAAGCTTACTTTTATAGATCTCACGTATCTTTGCTGATTCCAGGTCCCTCAGTTCTGGATTAAATTTCTGTAAAAACTCATGCAGACTGATCTCTCTGTCTTTAATGCAGTTAATCTTTCTGAATGGAAGCAGGAACACGCAGTCTATATCCTGATTGGCTTCTCCTTCTGCCCAGTCCAGAATGAACTTGTGCACTGAGACAGTTTTTCCAATGCCGGCGATGCCTTTGGTCAGGACAATTTTTTTTTTTTTTTTATTCCGACTAAATACATCATTGCATGTGATTGGCCTGTCCTGTAATTTACGGGTTTTAATGGTGTCATCAATCTTCATAATCTCATGTTCTTGTTTGACTTCTTTAAGATCTCCCTCCGTAATGAAGAGTTCTGTGAAAACATCCTTGAGGTGTGCTTCATTTCCCTTTTTACACTCAATAATGTGTTCTACTTTCTCCTTCATGTTCATTTTGTGTGTTTTCTTGAATTCTTGCAGCCAGAAATCCTCTGTTATGAAAAATATAAATAAACAGGAGAATGTGTGAACAAAACAACACTAGAAATGAAACACAAATGTTTGTGAGGTGACTAACAGCAGATGGAGATCACGCATCTGTGCTCTACTGCTATTCCTGCAGTTCCCGGATATGCAATGTTGAATTTGTTAAATTTGAACCACTGAATTTGTGGAAGTGAAATAAAACAGACAAAAAATTGCCTGCTGAATATTATAGGTTGTATTTATGAACATTATTTTGGAAGTGAAGTTCTGGATTATTGAAATTTTAATAATGAAAATGTGTGTAAAATGTTTTGAATCATAATATTTACAGCATTAATATACAGCCATGTTGCGTGCCTTGAAAATACAATGTATTAAAGTGCAAGCACTTAATTAACCTTGTTTTTCTCTGTGTTTCCCAGCTGCTTCTGATGTTTTTTGCACTGTGAGGAGAGAGAAAAGAATGAGACTTTATGTTTATCAAAGTATCCTGAAAAAGGCTGTGCATCTTGTTTCCACACTTCATTAGGCAGCACAACAGCAGTAAATAGTTTAACTATTAACTAAATCAACATATTAGAATAATTTCTTAATGACCACATGACACTCTAAATTCATCTGAGAGAGGTTTCCTGTGATGGCAACATAGGAAATAAAAAAAAAAGTTATTTTAAATTGTAATATTTCACAATTTTTTAACAACTTTTGATTTTTGTTCTCTATTCTTTCCTTTAATACCTTCGGTGTATTTGTTCTGTAACTCTTCAGCCAGCCGGTTCTGGTTCATCTTCCTCAGGATATTCAGTGTTTTCTCCACAGCTTCTTCTGCTCCAAAACGCACCATCATTATATCCACGATATCAGTGACACCAGCCTTCTCCAGTTTACCAGCTCCAACGGGTCCATCTTCTTTTAAGTAACTCTTAAATCTCTTCAGATCATGTTCTTTCAGGTCATCTAGAGTATCATGAAGGAGCTTTAAAACAGTTGCCATCTTCCTTCATGGACTGTTGAAGAAAAGAAAAGGAACGAGGCTAGTAATAGTTGCACTTTTATAGCAGAGATCTATGCAGTGTGTTCTGCATGAATCTCCTGTGATCACTGGAAACATGACACTTAAACATTTGTCAGTAATTTAAAATATTTACTTACCTTGAATAATGGCAACAAATGTTTATTTGTCCTGCTCTGAAAGGGCACCTTGCGCATCAAAAGCATAGATTTTTTCTTTACTTCTGTGTTGTCATGAAGGGTGTTTCTTTACAGAACGGGTTTTTCAGGATTCACGAGATGACGAGATGAAACTGTGAGAGAAAAACATCCATTCAAGCAAACAAAAACATTTGTCTATCTTTATTTAGTCTTTCTATCTGATTGTTTAAGCAGGCAGCCCAATAAGATGCAAGTTACAGTAGTCGAAACGAGATGTTATCAAAGCATGAATTAGCATTTCAGCATCTTTAGTGCTGAGAGCAGGTTGCAGTCGGGCAATACCATGAAGGTGGTAAAATGCAGTCTTTGTAATAGAATATGAGATTGAAATGTAAGCATCGGATCAAATATTATGCACAGATTTTTAACAGTGTGAGATGGAATTAATGTGGCCCCATCAATAGGTAGACTCAGTTCACACTTTTTTTAAAAGGGATGTTGGACTAAAAATAATATACAGAATCAGAATCAGGAGAATCTTTCAGAAGATTTGTAATAGCGCTCCTAGCGTAAAACAGTGAAAACACGCAAAGCTGGAAATTTCCGTCAAAATGGCAGGGAAAGAGTTAGTTTAAAATAAACGCCTCCAAGGAGAAGGAGAAGAAGAAGGCAGATTCAAACTTGTTGGTCGCGTCAAAAGCTAACGCCACCCGTATTACTCTCGTAATTTTGTCTGGCTCAATCAGACATCAGTTGGTGGAGTTAGTGTAAACAGCCTCTGCGGTGGTTATTTGCAGTTGGGATGTAATAACCTCAGTTTTATTATAATTACATTTTAGGAAGTTGCTATGTAACCAGATTTTAATGTCTATGCAATATAGGTATTTACGGAAGCCATAAACGGCCATGGATAATATTTTCTTTTCTGTCTTGTTTTTTCGTGATCACGACTTACTCTTCTCCAAGTTACACAACTGCAGAAAAAATGTGTAGAAAATTCAGTTCCAGTCCTGTGTGTGTGTGTGTGAGTGTGTGTGCTTTGATCGGCCTCACCGGGTCTGTTTAAAGTCCGGGAGCTCGACGTAGTAGACCGCTATCCTGTGTTGGATACCCAACGAGAAATAGTACAGACTTGTATTTCCTTGGGGAAGATAGCCATCCACAGGCTGTGATAGCCCACTCGTAGTGTGTAGATCGATCGATCAATCGCGTAATCCCGTGGTAATGTTACATTGAGAGCGTCCTCTCTCGAGCGCCGGGAAGCCGGCTTCTTTTATCGGATGTACCACATCAGCTGTCTGGTCACAGGGATTCCCTGGAGCTCCCGACCGAAGTCTCGCGTGAGTAAGAACGGGAACAAACACATTTCCGGGCAATATACGACAGGGGAAAATACATATACTCAACAGCTGTCTTCTGTTCATAATTTAACATGAATTAACGGCAGTATAAATATCCCCCTTGTATGTGGCTGCGCTACAAACTTTTGCGATATTTTCTAAATGTTAATAAAAAACCTATTGCGAAATGACAGTGTTTCCATTAACTGTTATGCGATTAAAACTTATTTTTTTCCTTTTGCGATCAGTCATTTTAAAAATTATGCCACGCATGTTGGGTTTATGTATATCCCATCCACCGCACTAGTGAAAAACTGCAGCTCGTCCATGTCCTTGTTCAGGTAGCAGAGGAACACGTGCACAGCAGCGAGGAACTCTTGGACACTCAGATGCACGAAGCAGAAAACCTTCATCTCATGAAGTCCAGATTCTTGCTGAAAGATCTCAGTGAGCATTCCTGTGGACTCAAAGTCTCTCACATCAATACCACATGCTCTCAGGTCTTCCTCATAAAACACAATGTTTTCATCCTTCAGCTGATCAAACGCTAGCTTAGCTAACTTCAATATCATAGTTTTATTGGAATCTAAGAGCTTGGTATGGACTCTTTCTGGGTTTCTGTCATGCTTCTGGCTCTTCATGTTCATCTGTATCAGCAGGAAGTGGATGTACATTTCAGTCAGTGTTGTGTTGATGTTCTCTGCATCGTTCCCAATGGGGATATCCTGAAGAACAGTGGCTGTGATCCAACAGTTTTGCTGCATGAATCTCCTGTGATCACACTGGAAACATGACACTTGAACATTGGTTTTAAATATTAAGTGGGTGCTGGTGGTCCAGTGGGTTAAACCATGGAACTGATATGTACTGCTGGTTCAATCCCAGTGGTCACCAACAGTGTGTCCTTGAGCAAGGCACTTTACTCCATGTTGCTCCAGGGGGATTGTCCCTGTAATAAGGGCACTGTAAGTCGCTTTGCATAAAAGCGTCTGCCAAATTAATAAATGTAAATGTACAAATATACAACTTGAAATATTTACTAACTTACCTTGAATAATTACAATATTTGCAGATGTGCCTTTGTCCTGCTCTGAAATGGCACCTTGCCCATTAAAAGCTCATTAAAAGCTCTTAACTACCTTTCTCTTCTGAGATATCACATACGTTTCTCTACAGAACTGGTTTTTCAGCGCCCCCTGCAGGAATAACAACAAGTCTTAGTTCATTTACCTTAAAGGAACACTCCAGTGTTTTTAGAAATAGGGCTTATTCAACTTCTTTCCTACATTTAGATATGAGGGCAAATGCATTTTTTCTCAGTGCATGCATTGTTTTAGTTTGGCAGGGTCGCCGCTAGCTTAGCTTAGCATAATGAATGGAATCCTATGTTGCCAGCTAGCATGTCCCGAGTAAAAGTGATCCAAAAACAGAACCCCACCTACTTACTTCTTGTAGCCTGTGTATTCACAACGAGTACAAATAGCGATGCGGATTAAGACTAGGCGGAAAAAAAACATTACAATAAATCACGCTACCAATGGTGATTAAATCTAATGATCACGTAGCTCATATCACATCAAACTGTGCAAATTATTATTTATTGTTATTTATTATTTACGTGTATTTAGTGTAGATTTAAATTTCCACACAGTCTAATCTTTTGCTTTTGACTATGGGTGAATCTCCAGTTGTCACTGATGATTGTCATTTAGACATTTCTGGATTACTATCCATCAAAAAGTATATGTTTATTATTCCAGCTGTTGTGAGAAAAGGCTATAAATGATCCGTTGTGTTATCATGGAAACAATACTCTAAATTCTCCTAGCCGGCTCCTCCCCTAGTGGGCGGTCTCATGTTTCACATTACAAAATGTATTTGAACTACAGGCGAAGCCTGAGATTTCACACAACACATGCACAACATACGCCGGTATGTTGACGGAAGTTGTGTTGTGTGATATCTCTGCAGTAGCAGTGCTTCGCCTGTGCTTCCCCATAATATAGTCCCAATATCTGCCAAGGAAATCGCCTAGTCTTAATCCGCATCGCTATTTGTACTCGTTGTGAATACACAGGCCACAAGAAGTAATTAGGTGGAGGTTTTTTTATCACTTTTACTCGGGACATGCTAGCTGGCAACATAGGATTCCATTCATTATGCTAAGCTAAGCTAGCCGCGACCCTGCCAAACTAAAACAATGCATGCACTGAGACAAAAATGCATTTGCCCCATGGGTGTCCGAAGCAAATAAAATGTGGGTGGGTCCTCTCTCAGATTTTTTTTTTTACTGGAGTAACATAAGAGGCAACATTTAATTTCCATTAAATACAAATATACTGCCGTTTACTAAGCGTTTGATTGGAATAGACAAATTTACGGAAATCACCAAATATTTCACTGTGGCCATGGTGTAGGGGTAAGATGCATAGCGTCAGGTTTTGATGCAAATCGATCTCAGGTTCGAATCTGTCTTTTGCCGAACTCGCTTTACTCCCTTTTACCATCACATATCAGATCGGAAAGGCGTTTATTTTCAATAAAAATGAAGAAAATATTAGAAAAGTGAAAATAAAGCATCTAACATGTCATTTAGACATTTCATTTAGTCATTTAGCAGACGCTTTTATCCAAAGCGACTTACAAATGAGAGTAATAGAAGCAACCAACACCAGTCAAGGGCAACAATATGCAAGCGCTGTAACAAGTCTCACGAAACACGAAACACATAGGACAGTTTTTTTTATTAAATAACAAACAGAAACGAATAGAATGATAAGTGCTATTCTTTATTGGTCAAGTGCTGCTGGAAAAGAAGTGTCTTGAGATGTTTTTTGAAAATGGCTACAGACTCTGAGAACAGAACTGAGACAGGCAGGTCATTCCACCAGATGGGAACGGTCCAGGAAAAGATCCTAGTGAGGGATTTCATGCCTCTTTGGGATGGCACCACTAGGCGTCGTTCACTTGCAGAACGCAAGCTTCTGGAGGGTGTGTAAGTCTGAGCGAGCGAGTTTAGGTGTACTGGTGCAGAGCCTGCGGTATAATAGTAAACATGTGTTATTGGTATAGGTAAACAGACATGATGATAAAAGTGAGTGGGTCCAATATCATTGGTCGTAAAAAGTGGGTGGGTCTTGTCCCGCACACACACACAATGGTTCCGACGCCCATGATTAGCCCACATATCTAAATGTAGGAAAAAAGTTGAATAAGCCCTATTTCTAAAAATGGTGGAGTGTTCCTTTAAAGGCCCAAATGGCACACTAAACCTCACGGTCTACCTCTGAGTACGGATTTTCACGACGTAATGCCGCTTTGACTGCCGGGAAGAAGTCCGCTGTGTAACCCGGCTGAAGGAGTAGTATGAAGCTGCAGACCCGGAGCCTGCACCTTCAGTCCCGCACTCAGAGACCCGCAGTCTCAGACCCCTCGAGTTTTCGAGACAGCGCCTCCTGCTGTTCTGAAGATCGCATTACACCCTTATCCAAATGCCATTTAAAACAATAGGATGCAATATTACGGTCTTATTTCATTTAAAGTTTAACAAATAAATATACTCAAAATAACGATTTTGCGAACATATTTGCGTTCCCTGCTCAATGCAAGTGCCAAAAAATTGTGTTCTCTGACTAACAAATTACCCAGTAGATTGTAGAGTGTGGGTTGTAATTGAAAGAAAATAACTGATGGAAGAGATACAATTACAGATTGAACTTCTGAAAAATATTATGTGATATTATATTGCTACTATGTTTATTTTTGTTTATTCAAATTCGAATATTTCTCTCAGGTCAACCTGATGGTCTAATTAACATATTATACCTTCCTAACATTACAAAACCTGTTTTTTTATATCTTGAATGCAAAGCAAAACTCAAATAATAACAGACAAAACACCAATAATAAACTAGTCTGTACTTTATTTAGCCTAAACATCATCTTGCTGTAAACAGGACAGAACAAAGAAGAGCAGAAGAAAGAATTGTGTTAGTGACTTTACTTTTCATCTTCAATTACATTTGGTAAAATAATAACTATACTGTATATAAAGAGCCATTTTGTTCGAATATACCTCAAATTTCTTCTGGATAAGTCAGAAACTCAACTGAACTTCACAGGTGTTCATTTTTAGTTTTCTTTTTCTTGAGGTAGGCCCAAACATGTTTGTCAATTAGATTTATTTTCTGTTATTGCCATATATGCTATGTTTTATATGTGAATTTATTTGATTTATGTATACGGACAGGCCATCATTCATGGTCTATGTGAGATGTAAGCATACTTATCACCCTAGGTATGTTTGCAATTTGCATTTGCAAAAAATATATACATTTATTATTACACAATATTTTTGACCATGGCATTCATCTTTTATTTTAGTGAAGTTGAGGAATTTGACAGAGAGATCTCCAAACTAATGAAAAACAAGGAATATTAACCTACCAGAAAGTGCAGTTATTATTTTACCAAATGCAATTGAAGATGAGAAGTCACTAACACAATTCTCTCTTCCGTTCTTCTTTGCTCTGTCCTGTTTACAGCAAGATGATGTTTAGGCTAAATAAAGTACAGACTAGTTTATTATTGGTGTTTTGTCTGTTATTATTTGAGTTTTGCTTTGCATAATATATATATATATATATATATATATATATATATATATATATATATATATATATATATATATATATATATATATATATATATATATATATATATATATTTAACAACAGGTTTTGTAATGTTAGGAAGGTATAATATGTTAATTAGACCATCAGGTTGACCTGAGAGAAATATTCGAATTTGAATAAACAAAAATAAACATAGTAGCAATATAATATCACATAATATTTTTCAGAAGATAGTTCAATCTGTATTTTTATCTCTTCCATTAGCTATTTTCTTTCAATTAAAACCCACACTCTACAATCTACTGGGTAATTTGTTAGTCAGAGAACACAATGAGATTTTTTGGCACTTGCATTGAGCAGGGAACGCAAATATGTTCGCAAAATCGTTATTTTGAGTATATTTATTTGTTAAACTTTAAATAAAATAAGACTGTAATATTGCACCCTATTGTTTTAAATGGCATTTGGATAAGGGTGTAATGCGATCTTCAGAACAGCAGGAGGCGCTGTCTCGAAAACTCGAGGGGTCTGAGACTGCGGGTCTCTGAGTGCGGGACTGAAGGTGCAGGCTCCGGGTCTGCAGCTTCATACTGTTGGGCTGAAGTGCGCATCGAGGGCACATATCGAACACATAGCGAGCCCCCTTCTGAGACCTAAAATGGCAAATGGGACACCCCATACGGTCTTGTGGAACTCGCTTTATTTTTATTAATACAACTGATTTGAAACCAAGTGATGCGTGATCTCCGTTTACACCCTTTATCACCTTTTAATCTCATTCAGTTTAAGTTTAAAGCGGATGTTGTAGGAAGAGGAAATGACAACAGATCAAGGAAGTTACTCAATTTCGAAAAAAAAAAAAAAAACACAAGAAAAGCCCCGAATGTGTGTGAGAGATTCTGAGCGTGTGTATGCATATTGAACTCCGGCTCGGTTCGGCATGTGTGACGTCACGCGGGACACGCCGGTCCGGAAGCTCCGGTTCTCCGCACTGAGGGCTCTGTCTAACCTGCTGGACCCGCAGGAGAGCTGGAGGAGCGTCGCGATGGACATCAGCGGAGCCTCCGGAGAGCCCAGATACACACAGCTGCACATCCGGTACATCATCACACACACACACACACACACACACACACACACACACACACACACACACACACACACACACACACACATCAGCCCTTCAAAGAGATATGTGCAGAACTATATTACAACATCTAACATTAAATACAATAAAAGAGTACGTGTGAAAACAATAAA
>CM040913.1:2833629-2841129 GCA_023029165.1 Gobiocypris rarus
TTACTCAGATACCATTATATTATTTAATTACATTTTGAGCTTTTATAATTTCAGTTTTATTTTGAATAATTTCAGCACTTTAAATGTGGAACTTATTTATTTCAGTTTGTTATTTGCCAATGCAGTAAGATGCAGTGTATGGTTGCTATGCAGTTGTAAGATGCAGTGTATGGTTGCTATGCAGTTGTAAGATGCAGTGTATGGTTGCTATGCAGTTGTAAGATGCAGTGTATGGTTGCTATGCAGTTGTAAGATGCAGTGTATGGTTGCTATGCAGTTGTAAGATGCTGTGTATGGTTGCTATGCAGTTGTAAGATGCAGTGTACTGTTGCTATGCAGTTGTAAGATGCAGTGTATGGTTGCTATGCAGTTGTAAGATGCTGTGTATGGTTGCTATGCAGTTGTAAGATGCAGTGTATGGTTGCTATGCAGTTGTAAGATGCAGTGTATGGTTGCTATACAGTTGTAAGATGCAGTGTACTGTTGCTATGCAGTTGTAAGATGCAGTGTATGGTTGCTATGCAGTTGTAAGATGCAGTGTATGGTTGCTATGCAGTTGTAAGATGCAGTGTACTGTTGCTATGCAGTTGTAAGATGCAGTGTATGGTTGCTATGCAGTTGTAAGATGCAGTGTATGGTTGCTATGCAGTTGTAAGATGCTGTGAATGGTTGCTATGCAGTTGTAAGATGCAGTGTATGGTTGCTATGCAGTTGTAAGATGCAGTGTATGGTTGCTATGCAGTTGTAAGATGCAGTGTATGGTTGCTATGCAGTTGTAAGATGCAGTGTATGGTTGCTATGCAGTTGTAAGATGCAGTGTATGGTTGCTATGCAGTTGTAAGATACAGTGTCACGGTTGCTATGCAGTTGTAAGATGCAGTGTACGGTTGCTATGCAGTTGTAAGATGCTGTGTATGGTTGCTATGCAGTTGTAAGATGCTGTGTATGGTTGCTATGCAGTTGTAAGATGCAGTGTATGGTTGCTATGCAGTTGTAAGATGCAGTGTACGGTTGCTATGCAGTTGTAAGATGCAGTGTATGGTTGCTATGCAGTTGTAAGATGCAGTGTACGGTTGCTATGCAGTTGTAAGATGCAGTGTATGGTTGCTATGCAGTTGTAAGATGCTGTGTACGGTTGCTATGCAGTTGTAAGATGCAGTGTATGGTTGCTATGCAGTTGTAAGATGCAGTGTATGGTTGCTATGCAGTTGTAAGATGCAGTGTATGGTTGCTATGCAGTCGTAAGATGCAGTGTATGGTTGCTATGCAGTTGTAAGATGCAGTGTATGGTTGCTATGCAGTTGTAAGATGCTGTGTATGGTTGCTATGCAGTTGTAAGATGCAGTGTATGGTTGCTATGCAGTTGTAAGATGCAGTGTACGGTTGCTATGCAGTTGTAAGATGCAGTGTATGGTTGCTATGCAGTTGTAAGATGCAGTGTACGGTTGCTATGCAGTTGTAAGATGCAGTGTATGGTTGCTATGCAGTTGTAAGATGCTGTGTATGGTTGCTATGCAGTTGTAAGATGCAGTGTATGGTTGCTATGCAGTTGTAAGATGCAGTGTATGGTTGCTATGCAGTTGTAAGATGCAGTGTATGGTTGCTATGCAGTTGTAAGATGCAGTGTATGGTTGCTATGCAGTTGTAAGATGCTGTGTACGGTTGCGTCTGATTTCAGGAGGTTTGAAGCAGTGGTTCTCCAGGAAAGAGTCCCACGATGGAGATGCTGTCCGACTGGGGAACCTCAAACTGCACCGTTGGAGATCTGGTGGAGATCCTGAGCCGACACCAGCTGTTCGCCGCTATCAGCATCCTCCTCCCACACGACGAGATCTGCCACACTAAAGCAGGTATTCTTTTCATATCCGTATATCCGAGTGAAGCGCTTCTCAAACAAGAACAGATGTGGGCGGGGCTTGAGTGTGTCTGTGGGGAATTGATTGGATGGTTGTGGTTTGCTATTGGTGGATCTCATGTGAGTGACAGGTGGCCCCGCCCACTTCATCAGAGATTAAGTTATTCTGATTCAGGATTATTAACACAATAATGAATTGCAGAGATAAATCCTTTATTCTGAACACTCTTTGGCTCATCAGCGCAGTGTGAGGAAGTGCCCGGTCCGTCTGCGGCCTGTATGAAGCGACGTGCTCATCCCGAGGTCACCCGACCCGTTCGACAGGAGCCGGACAGCAGCACCGGAGCAGAGGAAAACACATGGAGCAGCTCTGAAGGTCTATAACCGGCCACTTCATCAGACATCCGTAACCCATCAGCCCCTAAAACCTCTCTCTTACGCAGGTTTCCAGACGTTCTCTCACCGCGAGCTGACGGCCATCACAGGGGACTGGGACGATCGGCCCGTGTCGGACGGAGGCTGTCGGCTGGGAGCCGGTGGGTTCGGTGTCGTCTTCAGAGGCCGGATGGGCGACACTTATGTAGCCGTGAAAAAGCTCAACCCTGTGAGTTTGACGTAACAGACATCAGTAGTGTCAAATCATCATGTGTCGTGTGTTTGCAAAGCATTTTACTTCTGCGTTTGAATGAAAGTTTAATGATCATGTTTGGTTTGGTGTAGGTGGACGACGGCTCACCTGAAGATCTCAAGACTCAGTTTAACCAAGAGATTCAAACTCTCAGGAGGTACTAATATATTACAATTACATACATTTTAAATTAGATTATAACTTTACAATATATATAAAATATTTTATATAATAAAAATAAACAAACATTGTTCATTATATTTATATATATATATTTATATATAAACATTTGTTATATATATAAATAAAAAGTACATTTTAGAAATTACATTAAGAAAAACGTGATTGAATATATTTTTATATTTCATTTTATTATTAATCATATTAATATAAAATCTATTTATAAATAATGAAATGTGTATATATATATATATATATGCATACACTTACATACTGTATATAATCAGACATTATATATATTTTTTTACATTGAACAATAAAGGATAAATTTACATTGGAAAAAAATATATATATTCTTCTATCATTTCCTATTTCTCTGAACATTTATATTGATTATATATAACAAGTTTATTATATCTATTATTTAGCATTTCATTTATTATATATAAAATATTGTGGATTATATGCAATATTTGTAAATAATGAAATATTATTTTATACTTTATACACACAGATCAAAAATATATGAATGTATAAATGTAGTGGAAAAACATATGTATATTTAAATTCTGTCATTTCATCTTTCATTCAGCAGAATTTATATTAAATATGATTTCTTCGAGTTGCTTTGGACACAAGCATCAGCTAAAAGCATAAATGCATGAATCTTTGTTGTGACCAGTTCGTTACACACACAAAAGACGGATCAGACAACAAATCTAATCAATGCAAATGGTTTTATTTAATTAAACAAATACCACAACCAATAATAATAATACACAGAAGTCTAGGAATAATAAAGGGAAACGATAACAAAATAACTTTAAGCTGCATGATATAATAAATAAATGCAAAAGAAGGAATTGAGAAAAAGAGTCAGTACGGTCTTGCATACAGAGTGCCTACCTCAAATAATACACAACACTTCTACACACTCAAACTAATGATCAGTGAACCAATCAGAGACTCCCACCATCTGCACCAATAGAATCAGGAGGAGACTCGCAATCTCTCACTGAGAAAACTATTCCAAAACTCCATACGAGAGTGTGGTCCAGGCATTATAATGTGTTTAGTCTGCTCTCCTGTGGCGGTGGGTCTCTCTCTCTTCACTCAGTCTGAAGCATGAGCATCTGGTGGAGATGGTGGGGTTCTCCAGCGACGGGCAGCACATGTGTTTGGTGTATGCGTTCATGCCCAACGGCTCGCTGCTGGACCGGCTGGCGTGTTCGGACGGCACTTCTCCTCTCTCGTGGCGGAGCCGGTGTTCGATCAGCGCAGGAACCGCCCGAGGGCTGCAGTACCTCCACCAGAACAACCACATCCACCGAGACGTCAAGAGGTGAGCTGCTCCAGAGGCTCGCATGTGACCTGGGGTCTGTTTAGACACAAACATGTTCTGTAAATGTAAACATTTAATCTTAACGTCATTTTAAAATGTTAACAAAACAGTTTAGTTTCAGTGTAGTCAAAATTATTTATTTTAGTTAAACTCAATGTTGGGAGTAAATTATTACAAGTAATTTAAGTTACGTAATCACATTACTTTTTTAAGTAACAAAGTAACGCATAATCAGATTACTTTTTCAAGTAACTAATAAAGTAACATGTTATCTCATAGAGCAAAAATAACGCATTACAAGTAACTCGAGTTATGTAATCAGATTACTTTTTCAAGCAACGTGTAATCAGATTACATTTTCAAGTAACTAGTAAAGCAACGCATTACAGGTAACGAGATATGTAATCAGATTACTTTTTCAAGCAACTAATAAAGTAACGTGTAATCTCATACAGCAAAAATAACGCATTACCAGTAACTTGAGTTATGTAATCAGATTACATTTTCAACTACCTAGAAAAGTAACACATTACAAGTAACTTGAGATATGTATTCAGATTACTTTTTCAAGCAACGTGTAATCAGATTACATTTTCAAGTAACTAGTAAATTAACGCATTACAAGTAACTTGAGAAATGTAATCAGATTACTTTTTCAAGTAACTAGTAAAGTAAAGCATTACAAATAACTTGAGATATGTATTCAGATTACTTTCTCAAGTAACTAGAAAAGTTATGCATTACAAGTAACTTGAGTTGTGTAATCAGATTACCTTTTCAAGTAACGTATAATCAGATTACTTTTTCAAATAACTAGTATAGTAAAGCATTACAAATAACTTGAGATATGTATTCAGATTACTTTTTCAAGTAACTAGTAAAGTAAAGCATTACAAATAACTTGAGATATGTATTCAGATTACTTTTTCAAGTAACCAGAAAAGTAATGCATTACAAGTAACTTGAGTTGTGTAATCAGATTACCTTTTCAAGTAACGTATAATCAGATTACTTTTTCAAGTAACTAGTAAAGTAAAGCATTACAAATAACTTGAGATATGTATTCAGATTACTTTTTCAAGTAACTAAAAAAGTAATGCATTACAAGTAACTTGATTTGTATAATCAGATTACTTTTTCAAGTAACGTATAATCAGATTACTTTTTCAAGTAACTAGTAAAGTAAAGCATTACAAGTAACTTGAGTTATGTAATCAGATTACTTTTTCAAACAACGTGTAATCAGATTACATTTTCAAGTAACTAGTAAAGTAACGCATTACAGGTAACGAGATATGTAATCAGATTACTTTTTCAAGCAACTAATAAAGTAACGTGTAATCTCATACAGCAAAAATAACGCATTACCAGTAACTTGAGTTATGTAATCAGATTACATTTTCAACTAACTAGAAAAGTAACACATTACAAGTAACTTGAGATATGTATTCAGATTACTTTTTCAAGCAACGTGTAATCAGATTACATTTTCAAGTAACTAGTAAAGTAACGCATTACAAGTAACTTGAGAAATGTAATCAGATTACTTTTTCAAGCAACGTGTAATCAGATTACATTTTCAAGTAACTAGTAAAGTAACGCATTACAGGTAACAAGATATGTAATCAGATTACTTTTTCAAGCAACGTGTAATCAGATTAAATTTTCAAGTAACTAGTAAAGTAACGTGTAATCTCATAAAGCAAAAATAACGCATTACCAGTAACTTGAGTTATGTAATCAGATTACATTTTCAACTAACTAGAAAAGTAACACATTACAAGTAACTTGCGATATGTATTCAGATTACTTTTTCAAGCAACGTAATCAGATTACATTTTCAAGTAACTAGTAAAGTAACATTACAAGTAACTTGAGAAATGTAATCAGATTACTTTTTCAAGCAACGTAATCAGATTACATTTTCAAGTAACTAGTAAAGTAACGCATTACAGGTAACAAGATATGTAATCAGATTACTTTTTCAAGCAACGTGTAATCAGATTAAATTTTCAAGTAACTAGTAAAGTAACGTGTAATCTCATAAAGCAAAAATAACGCATTACCAGTAACTTGAGTTATGTAGTCAGATTACATTTTCAACTAACTAGAAAAGTAACACATTACAAGTAACTTGCGATATGTATTCAGATTACTTTTTCAAGCAACGTGTAATCAGATTACATTTTCAAGTAACTAGTAAAGTAACGCATTACAAGTAACTTGAGAAATGTAATCAGATTACTTTTTCAAGCAACGTGTAATCAGATTACATTTTCAAGTAACTAGTAAAGTAACGCATTACAGGTAACAAGATATGTAATCAGATTACTTTTTCAAGCAACGTGTAATCAGATTAAATTTTCAAGTAACTAGTAAAGTAACGTGTAATCTCATACAGCAAAAATAACGCATTACCAGTAACTTGAGTTATGTAGTCAGATTACATTTTCAACTAACTAGAAAAGTAACACATTACAAGTAACTTGAGATATGTATTCAGATTACTTTTTCAAGCAACGTGTAATCAGATTACATTTTCAAGTAACTAGTAAAGTAACGCATTACAAGTAACTTGAGAAATGTAATCAGATTACTTTTTCAAGTAACGTGTAATCAGATTACTTTTTCAAGTAACATGTAATCAGATTACATTTTTTCAAGTAACTAGAAAAGTAAAGCATTACAAGTAACTTGAGTTGTGTAATCAGATTACCTTTTCAAGTAACGTGTAATCAGATTACTTTTTTAAGTAACTAGAAAAGTAATACATTGAAAGTAACTTGAGATATGTAATCAGATTACTTTTTCAAGTAACATGTAATCAGATTACATTTTTTCAAGTAACTAGAAAAGTAATGCATTACAAGTAACTTGAGTTATGTATGTAATCAGATTACTTTTTCAAGTAACGTGTAAAGCATTTATTTTCTAAGTGCAGAGGCATTGTGTGTGTGTGTGTGTGTGTGGACTGGTAATCCCTACGGTATGGGGACAAAATGTCCCCACAAAGTTGGCAATATCCGAAATCCTTGTCCTTGTGGGGACATTTTTTGGTCCCCATGAGGAAAACAGGTCATAAATCACACTAAGTGATGTTTTTTGAAAAAGTAAAAATGCAGCATGTCTCCTGTGATGGGTAGGTTTAGGGGCAGGGGCAGTGTAGGGGGATAGAAAATACGGTTTGTACAGTATAAAATGCATTACGCCTATGGAATGTCCCCATAAAACATGAAAACCCAACATGTGTGTGTGTGTGTGTGAATGTGTGTGAACATGAGGGTTATTGTAGTTCTAGACTAAATATGAGCATCTATTTACTATTATCACTTGCACAAAAAAGATTTAGTATTCCTCAAAATAGTCAAATGCAAAATCAAAATACTATGCAAACCTTCAATAATTAAATATGTTAAATAAAACAAATGTTTGTATGCATTTAATCTCACTTAATTGACAAATGTACTTGCTGTACATAAGCATTTCTGTTTTTAT
>CM040913.1:2846129-2848629 GCA_023029165.1 Gobiocypris rarus
ACAATAAAATTTCTATTATGAATCTTAGTTCATAATAATGATTAAAATCAAAGGTTGTAACTATCATTATAGATACGGATAACAAATATAGAGTTAATATTATTAATACATCATTTGTGTTGTGTTCTTTATACACCGGACAGAAAGAGCAAAACAAAACTATTAGATATAAACCATATAAATCAAATAACCAGAAACTAATGAAACATTTAGATGGCGTTTCTTTTTAAAGTCAAACCGAATATAAATGTCTCATATTACACCAGTGAACGTCTGTAAATGTGTGCTTGTTTTCAGACTGCAGATGAACTCATGAACTCCGGATCAGCGACTGACCTTCTTCTCCACCTCCATCTGGAGCACGCTCTCCACCATCTCCAGCAGAGGATTCTTACAGCTGGAGTAAAGCATCCGCTCCCGGATCCCACAGCTGTATCCCGGCATGGAGTAGATGAACACTGAAGAGACAGGGGGATGCACTTATCATTATTAAACATGACGTCCTCACATTAGTTGGGCCTGGACTCATTGTTTTATTTGCGATGCCAAATTGTGCTGACGTTTTTTTTGGCCAGGCTGCCAAATTATGAACCAAAAAGCAAGAGAGAACCAATGAAATATTAATAACTGAAGATTTTTTTGGCATAGTAAAAAAAAAACATGGCTGTTTTTGACAAATAATCGTGTCAGATAAATACCTTAATCAAATCCAGTGTTTTGTTTTTCCATCACATTTAAAAAATATTAACTTTTTTCCTCATATTTTGAAGGTTTAATGCAACTTGCAGGGTCATTAAAAACTAAATATCTCCTCCAATCATCACTTTTGTCCACTACTGTATATAGAGCAGAATATATTCACTGTATTACACATGCATTATTATATTACTGTACCTGTCTGCATTATTCAACATATATATGAGTAAATCTCAGTTTTTATTACAGCCAGCCGATAACTATAAAGATACCTATAAAGATAACGCTAACATAAGATAACTATAACTATAAAGATAAAGAAAACTATAACTAAAGATACCGAAAACTATAAAGATTACGATAACTATAACTAAAGATATCTATAACGATAACTATACCTATAACTATATAACTATAAAGATTACGATAACTATAACTAAAGATAATGATAACTAAAGATAACGAAAACTATAACTAAAGATAACGAAAACTATAAAGATAACTATAACTAAAGATAACGATAACTATAACTAAAGATAACTATAACAATAACTATAAAGATTACCATAACAATAACTAAAGATAACTATAAAGATTACAATAACTATAACTAAAGATAACGATAACTATAAAGATAACAATAACTAAAGATAACGATAACTATAGTTATATAGATTTCAGATATCGTATAAAGATTTATATATTTATCTTTATACGATAACTATAAAGATAACAATAACTAAAGATAACGATAACTATAGTTTTCGTTATCTTTATAGTTATCGTTATCTTTAGTTATAGATATCGTTATCTTTAGTTATTGTTATCTTTATAGTTATCGTTATCTTTAATTATAGTTATTGTAATATTTATAGTTATCAGTGTAGTTATAGTTATCGCTAGTTATAGTTATCTTTAGTTTAGTTATCGTTATGTTTACTTATAGTTAACGTTATCGTAATCTTTAGTTATAGTTATCGTTATCTTTAGTTATAGTTTTCGTTATCTTTAGTTATCGTTATCTTTATAGTTATCGTTATCTTTAGTTATAGATATCGATATCTTAAAGATAACGATAACTATAACTAAAGATAACGATAACTATAACTAAAGATAACGATAACTATAAAGATAAAGATAACGATAACTAAAAATAACGAACTAAAGATAACGATAACTATAAAGATAACTAAAAATAACTATAACTAAAGATAACTATAACTACAGATAACGATAACTATAACTAAAGATAACGATAACTATAACTAAAGATAATGATAACTATAACTAAAGATAACTATAACTAAAGATAACGATAACTATAACTAAAGATAACAATAAAGATAACCATAACTAAAGATAACCATAACTAAAGATAACGATAACTATAACTAAAGATAACCATAACTAAAGATAACAATAAAGATAACGATAACTAAAGATAACCATAACTAAAGATAACGATAACTATAACTTAAGATAACGATAACTAAAGATAATAAAGATAACGATAACTATAAAGATAACGATAACTAAAGATAACAATAAAGATAACCATAACTAAAGATAACCATAACTAAAGATAATACAGATAACGATAACTAAAGATAATGATCTTTAGATAAGATAGTTGTGCTGTTTACTCTGCTATTCTTTGATATTTACCACGATATCTTTATCATTATAGTTATCCTTCTGGGAGTGAACAAGCCTTTAGAAGGAATGGATTTCATCTCACATCGATGGTGAGTGAAAGTACCTGTAGACTCCAGGTAGTCGCCCTCGTGCGAGTGTTTGTAGCGGA
>CM040913.1:2856129-2858629 GCA_023029165.1 Gobiocypris rarus
AAGATCCACTCATGTCCCAGGCTGTTGCTGGAGTCCAGACGGAACAGGATGTAGCAGGGCAGATCCTTATCCAGCACCGGGAGCAGAAGCCTGTCGTAGTCCTCCTCCCAGCTGCCGCCGGCCGCTTTGGTCAGGCCGAGAACCAGCTCCTCTGAACACACACACACACACACACACACATCAATAACTCATACCTGAAGCCACAACTCTGGGAATATTGCAGAGTTTATGATTATTAGATACCATTTTCAATCACGATCTTCAGGAGTCTGTACTGTCCGTTCCTAGCACTGCCGAAAACATCCTTCACCTCTCCAGCCGCTGGGGGACGAGAGCACACACACACACACACACACACACACACACACACACCAGTTCATATTATTCTGATGACTGTAGCAACACTGTCAATGAAATCCACATGAAAACAAACCCGTGTTTAATCTTCATAAACAGAGAGAAATACAAGTTATTATGAACATTTGGGTTCAATTTATTTCACATAGACTGCACATATAATAATACTAGTAATGATGATGGCTGAGTTATTGAGATATAAGTTTTTATTTTTATGACATCATCATTATGACTTAGTATGCCATGATTTCAGCTTTATGTCATAGTCATGACTTTGCCATGACTTTTTATGCTATAATTACCTATTTATGCCATACGTTTGACTTTTTTCATTCCATAAATACAACTTAGTGTTTATGTCATAATCATGACTTTTTATGTCATAATTCCACCTTATGATGTCATAATCATTACTTTTATGTCATAATTCAACCTTATGATGTCATAATCATTACTTTTATGTCATAATTCAACCTTATGATGTCATAATCATGTCATAATTCCACCTCATGATGTCATAATCATTACTTTTATGTCATAATTCAACCTTATGATGTCATAATCATGTCATAATTCAACCTTATGATGTCATGATCATGTCATAATTCCACCTTATGATGTCATATTTTTTTATGTCAGTATTCAACTTTATGTCATAATCATGACTTATGTCATAATTCCACCTTATGATGTCAAAATCATTACTTTTATGTCATAATTCAACCTTATGATGTCATAATCATCTCATAATTCCACCTTATGATGTCAAAATCATTACTTTATGTTATAATTCCACCTTATGATGTCATGATCATGACTTTTTATGTCATAATTCCTCTTTTTTATGTAATAATCATGACTTTATGTCATAACTCTTCCTTATGATGTCATAATCATTACTTTTGGTCTTAATTCCACATTCCATCATATGACTTTATGTAATACTTTTGACTTTTTCTCATAAATATGACTTGTTGTCATAGTTTTAACTTTTCATATACTAAACAAAAACATTTTATTTTTTTTGTCATGATTTAGATTTTTCATCTCATTAATATATAATTTAGTATGTCATAATTACACCTTTTTGTCATAATTTAGATTATATTATTTAGTATGTCATGTTTTCGCCATTTTTTGTCATAATTCCTCCTTTTTATGCCATAATCGTGACTTTTTATTTCATAATTCCTCCTTATGATGTCATGACTTTTTATACTATAAATCATATTTATGATTTACAAAAGCACGTCTTACTTCCTGATGTGGCGGAATGTGTTTCCTCATGAAGTGTGACTGATGATAAATATATATATATATATTTGTATGTATGGCGATATTATTATAGGATGCATATGGCGCGTGTGCGCGCGCGCTGAAGGCGTTGCCCGTGCGCTCGTGATCACTAAAGCACAACCCTGCACATCTCTAAACACTGATAAGATAAATAAATCATCAAGATGAAATTATTCATAACTCTAGTGATCTGAGGGAAACCACCGCTGGGCTGACAGATGCGGTTTATTCACATTTTCATGGGTTTTTCTAAATGAATCCCGTCGCTGAGTGAGTCTGTCGCCGCTCGTGCATTATCATCACAGAGTCAGATTTATAAATCATAAGAATATCTCAGTCTTACCCTGAATACCCGTTTGATGAGACATTATTTCACACGGCGGAGGATGTTTGGAGACTCTCGATCCCGGAAGAAGGAAACGGGGCAGCGGTGACGTCACGTGTCTCTGACGCCTCAACCTTCCCTTCGCACTGCGCATGCGAGGACATGATTTCATTTTCTGTAAAGATCCTTATTTTAGACATTTTCTCGTGTACTTCTATGTATATAACTATTTCGTTTTGATCTCGTATCCTTATATATACAATAAATACTGTGTCTTTGTATACGCATATTTAAATAGAGCATAAAAACTGAGAAAAATAAAAGAATGATTGAAACAAACTGTAAAACAGCTCTATATAAGATGATAGTGTCGTTATTCAGCTCAGGTGTTTGTTTTAATCTATTACTGTCAGTACAGTCAAATATGTTAAATTTTCTAAACATTAAATGTCTTTTATATTAATTTATTAATTTTAATATTGCCCCTTGACCCACTATTCAAATAAATAAATAAAATACCCA
>CM040913.1:2863629-2871129 GCA_023029165.1 Gobiocypris rarus
AGGCCACCTTCTTCCATTGCTCCGTGGTCCAGTTCTGATGCTCACGTGCCACTGTTGGTGCTTTGGCGGGGTCAGGGGTCAGCATGGGCACCCTGACTGGTCAGCGGCTATGCCGCCCCATACGCAACAAACTGCGATGCTCTGTGTATTCTGACCCCTTTCTATCAGAACCAGCATTAACTTCTTGAGCAGTTTGAGCTCCAGTAGCTCGTCTGTTTGATCGGACCACACGGGCCAGCCTTCGCTCCACACGTGCATCAATGAGCCTGGGCCGCCCATGACCCTGTGGCCGGTTCTCCACTGTTCCTTCCTTGGAGCACTTTTGATAGATCCTGACCACTGCAGACCGGGAACATCCCACAAGAGCTGCAGTTTTGGAGATGCTCTGACCCAGTCGTCTAGCCATCACAATCTGGCCCAAACTCGCTCAAATCCTTACGCTTGCCCATTTTTCCTGCTTCTAACACATCAACTCTGAGGACAAAATGTTCATTTGCTGCCTAATATATCCCACCCACTAACAGGAGAGGAAGAGATCATCGGTGTTATTTACCTGTCATAATGTTATGCCTGATCAGTGTATTGAACTGATGGTGTTCAGCTGTTTGTAGGCATCAGTAGATGGCAGTATTGAATCAGTGATTCAGATCTTGCATGTTTCTGCTGTGATGATGAATGTAATGAATGTCACTGCATTAGATCATAAATAGTGCTGTTCAGAAACAAACACTGACGCATCGGTTGGGTTTGAAATGTAAATGAGTAGTTAGTTTGAGCTACACCTGTTCATTCTCCAGATCAGCAGCAGAGAGAGCTCCCGCAGCGCTTGAGACGCTGGATCTGATGAAGTTCTTGAAGGCGATTTACCAATAAGAAGTGAGAGGATCTCTCTTGAGCTCTTGATATGAATGTCTTCATTCATCATTGATGATCTGCAGGTGTGTGTGTGTGTGTGTGTGTGTGTGTGTGTGTGTGTGTTTGCTCTCGATTGACTCGTGTTTCGTTTTAGGGATGTCGGCACACGAGTCTTCAAGGACTTTACGAGTGATGTTTGAAAGGCATATTCTCTCATGATTACAGTTTAGACACTACCAGTCAAAAGTCTGGAATATTTCAGATGTTTTAATGTTATTGAATGTCTGCTCATCAAAGCTGCATTTATCTGATATCAAAAATACAGTACAAATTATGAAATATTAAATTTTTTTTAGATCAGCTGTTCTCTCTGTGAATATACAGTGTGATTTATTCCTGTGATCAAAGCTGAATTTATCATCATCAGATCCTTATGTGAGAGTGATTAGTGAAGGATCATGTGACACTAAAGACTGGAGGAATGATGAATAAATCACACTTTATTATATAATCACATGTAAAAAATCTTCTGTGTAAACGCAGCCCTGGTGAGCAGGAAAACATTAATTGTTTCAAACACTTGACAGACGGTGTAAAGAATAACCCATCATGAGGGAAGTGTGAGAATCAGACGCTCCTGTGTGTTTCCAGCAGACATCAGGCCTGATTAATCGATGTGACCGCCGTTTCCGTGGAAACCGCCTCCAGAGACCCAGCTGGGTTTTGTGCGGCCGCCGGATCGCTGAACCTGCGTGCAAATCGCCTGTGATGAATGAGTTTGGTCCCGGTTTGATTCTGCGGAGACCCGGCGGAGGTAGTTAAGAGCGGAGGCAGCCTACATTCACCCAGCGGGGCCGCGGGCCCCTGGAGGGCCTCCTGACACTGTTTTTAGCACACATTATAATGAATGTTGCACAGATGCGAAGAATCATCTTCACCAGCCCTAAATTACAGCACAACCGGCCAGATCTGCCTTTGTGTTGGGAGTATTTATATCCGGATGGTTTTGGAGCTCTATAAGAGCGTGCTTTAACCTTAAAACTGGAGCGTGCACCGCCACCTTTGGCCTGATAATCTGCTGCTGTAAATGAGGAAGAGCCGCAGTCATCATGTGCTGCAGCTCAACTCCATCCGCAGCGCTGCAGGCAGTGGGGTCTGGAGAGAGAGAGAGAGAGAGAGAGAGAGAGAGGTGTGCAGGCAGTGGGGTCTGGAGAGAGAGAGAGAGAGAGAGAGAGAGAGAGAGAGAGAGAGAGGTGTGCAGGCAGTGGGGTCTGGAGAGAGAGAGAGAGAGAGAGAGAGAGGTGTGCAGGCAGTGGGGTCTGAGAGAGAGAGAGAGAGAGAGAGAGGTGTGCAGGCAGTGGGGTCTGAGAGAGAGAGAGAGAGAGAGAGGTGTGCAGGCAGTGGGGTCTGGAGAGAGAGAGAGAGAGAGAGAGAGGTGTGCAGGCAGTGGGGTCTGGAGAGAGAGAGAGAGAGAGAGAGAGAGGTGTGCAGGCAGTGGGGTCTGAGAGAGAGAGAGAGAGAGAGAGAGGTGTGCAGGCAGTGGGGTCTGGAGAGAGAGAGAGAGAGAGAGTGTGCAGGCAGTGGGGTCTGGAGAGAGAGAGAGAGAGAGAGGTGTGCAGGCAGTGGGGTCTGGAGAGAGAGAGAGAGAGAGAGAGAGAGAGGTGTGCAGGCAGTGGGGTCTGGAGAGAGAGAGAGAGAGAGAGTGTGCAGGCAGTGGGGTCTGAGAGAGAGAGAGAGAGAGAGAGAGAGAGGTGTGCAGGCAGTGGGGTCTGGAGAGAGAGAGAGAGAGAGAGAGAGAGAGAGAGTGTGCAGGCAGTGGGGTCTGGAGAGAGAGAGAGAGAGAGAGAGAGGTGTGCAGGCAGTGGGGTCTGGAGAGAGAGAGAGAGAGAGAGAGAGAGAGAGAGAGCCCACAAGAGTAATTAGATGGAGTTTTGTTTTTTGGATCACTTTTACTCGGGACATGCTATCTGGCAACATAGGATTCCATTCATTATGCTAAGCTAAGCTAGCGGCGACCCTGCCAAACTAAAACAATGCATGCACTGAGACACAAATGCATTTGCCCTCATATCTAAATGTAGGAAAGATGTTGAATAAGCCCTATTTCTAAAAACACTGGAGTGTTCCTTTAAAATTTAAATTATTTTTTATCGATTTATCTGTCTGTCCTTCTGTCTGTCTGTCTTTCTGTCGTTTTGTCTCTCTGTCCTTCTGTCTGTTGGTTGTTCTGTCCTTCTGTCTGTGTGTTGTTCTGTCTGTGTGTTGTTCTGTCTGTCTGTTGTTCTGTCTGTCTGTCTTTCTGTTGTTCTGTCTGTCCTTCTGTCTGTCTGTCGCTCTGTCTGTCTGTTGTTCTGTCTGTCTGTCGCACTGTTTGTCTGTCCTTCTGTCTGTCTGTCGTTCTGTCTGTCCTTCTGTCTGTCTGTCTGTCTGTTGTTCTGTCTGTCCTTCTGTCGTTCTGTCCTTCTGTCTGTCTGTTGTTCTGTCTGTCTGTTGTTCTGTCTGTCTGTCTGTCTGTCTGTCGCTCTGTCTGTCCTTCTGTCTGTCTGTCCTTCTGTCTGTCTGTCGTTCTGTCTGTCTTTCTGTCTGTCTATCGTTCTGTCTGTCGTCCTGTCTGTTCTGTCTGTCTGTCCTTCTGTCTGTCTGTTGTTCTGTCTGTCCATCTGTCTGTCTGTCGCTCTGTCTGTCTGTCCTTCTGTCTGTCTGTCGCTCTGTTTGTCGCTCTGTTTGTCTCTCTGTCTGTCTGTCGCTCTCTGTCCTTCTGTCTGTCTGTTGCTCTGTCTGTCCTTCTGTCTGTCTGTCGCTCTGTCTGTATGTCCTTCTGTCTGTCTGTCCTTCTGTCTGTCGCTCTCTGTCCTTCTGTCTGTCTGTCCTTCTGTCTGTCTGTTGCTCTGTCTGTCCTTCTGTCTGTCTGTCGCTCTGTCTGTCGCTCTGTCTGTCCTTCTGTCTGTCTGTCTGTCTGTCTGTCGCTCTCTGTCCTTCTGTCTGTCTGTCCTTCTGTCTGTCTGTTGTTCTGTCTGTCCTTCTGTCTGTCTGTCCTTCTGTCGCTCTGTCTGTCTGTCTGTCCTTCTGTCTGTCTGTCCTTCTGTCTGTCTGTCGCTCTGTCTGTCCTTCTGTCTGTCTGTCGTTCTGTCTGTCTGTCCTTCTGTCGCTCTGTCTGTCTGTCCTTCTGTCTGTCTGTCTGTCTGTCTGTCCTTCTGTCTGTCGCTCTGTCTGTCCTTCTGTCTGTCTGTCGCTCTGTCTGTCCTTCTGTCTGTCTGTCCTTCTGTCTGTCTGTCGCTCTGTCTGTTCTTCTGTCTGTCTGTCTGTCGCTCTGTCTGTCGGTCTGTCGTTCTGTCCTTCTGTCTGTCTGTTGTTCTGTCTGTCGTTCTGTCGCTCTGTCTGTCCTTCTGTCTGTCTGTCGCTCTGTCTGTCCTTCTGTCTGTCTGTCCTTCTGTCGCTCTGTCTGTCGCTCTGTCTGTCCTTCTGTCGCTCTGTCTGTCGCTCTGTCTGTCCTTCTGTCTGTCTGTCTTTCTGTCGTTCTGTCTGTCCTTCTGTCTGTCGCTCTGTCTGTCGCTCTGTCTGTCCTTCTGTCTGTCTGTCGTTCTGTCGCTCTGTCTGTCCTTCTGTCTGTCCTTCTGTCGCTCTGTCTGTCCTTCTGTCTGTATGTCATTCTGTCGTTCTGTCTGTCCTTCTGTCTGTCGCTCTGTCTGTCGCTCTGTCTGTCCTTCTGTCTGTATGTCATTCTGTCGCTCTGTCTGTCCTTCTGTCTGTCTGTCGTTCTGTCGTTCTGTCTGTCCTTCTGTCTGTCCTTCTGTCGCTCTGTCTGTCGCTCTGTCTGTCCTTCTGTCTGTCTGTCTGTCGCTCTGTCTGTCGCTCTGTCTGTCGCTCTGTCTGTCCTTCTGTCTGTCTGTCGTTCTGTCGCTCTGTCTGTCCTTCTGTCTGTCTGTCATTCTGTCGCTCTGTCTGTCGCGTTCTGTCGCTCTGTCTGCCCTTCTGTCTGTCTGTCATTCTGTCGCTCTGTCTGTCCTTCTGTCTGTATGTCATTCTGTCGTTCTGTCTGTCCTTCTGTCTGTCTGTCATTCTGTCGCTCTGTCTGTCGTTCTGTCTGTCCTTCTGTCTGTCTGTCATTCTGTCGCTCTGTCTCGTTCTGTCGCTCTGTCTGTCGCTCTGTCTGTCCCTCTGTCTGTCTGTCCTTCTGTCGCTCTGTCTGTCCTTCTGTCGTTCTGTCGCTCTGTCTGTTGTTCTGTCGCTCTGTCTGTCCTTCTGTCTGTCTGTCGTTCTGTCGCTCTGTCTGTCCTTCTGTCTGTCTGTCCTTCTGTCGCTCTGTCTGTCGTTCTGTCGCTCTGTCTGTCCTTCTGTCTGTCTGTCCTTCTGTCGCTCTGTCTGTCTGTCCTTCTGTCTGTCTGTCGTTCTGTCACTCTGTCTGTCGCTCTGTCTGTCCTTCTGTCTGTCTGTCCTTCTGTCGCTCTGTCTGTCGTTCTGTCGCTCTGTCTGTCGCTCTGTCTGTCGCTCTGTCTGTCCTTCTGTCTGTCTGTCCTTCTGTCGCTCTGTCTGTCCTTCTGTCTGTCTGTCGTTCTGTCGCTCTGTCTGTCGCTCTGTCTGTCCTTCTGTCTGTCTGTCCTTCTGTCGCTCTGTCTGTCGTTCTGTCGCTCTGTCTGTCGTTCTGTCGCTCTGTCTGTCGCTCTGTCTGTCCTTCTGTCTGTCTGTCCTTCTGTCGCTCTGTCTGTCCTTCTGTCTGTCTGTCGTTCTGTCGCTCTGTCTGTCCTTCTGTCTGTCCTTCTGTCTGTCTGTCCTTCTGTCGCTCTGTCTGTCCTTCTGTCTGTCTGTCTGTCTGTCTGTCGCTCTGTCTGTCCTTCTGTCGCTCTGTCTGTCGCTCTGTCTGTCCTTCTGTCTGTCTGTCGTTCTGTCGCTCTGTCTGTCGCTCTGTCTGTCCTTCTGTCTCTCTGTCCTTCTGTCGCTCTGTCTGTCCTTCTGTCTGTCTGTCTGTCTGTCGCTCTGTCTGTCCTTCTGTCGCTCTGTCTGTCGCTCTGTCTGTCCTTCTGTCTGTCTGTCCTTCTGTCGCTCTGTCTGTCCTTCTGTCTGTCTGTCCTTCTGTCGCTCTGTCTGTCCTTCTGTCTGTCTGTCCTTCTGTCGCTCTGTCTGTCCTTCTGTCTGTCTGTCGTTCTGTCGCTCTGTCTGTCCTTCTGTCTGTCTGTCCTTCTGTCGCTCTGTCTGTCCTTCTGTCGCTCTGTCTGTCCTTCTGTCGCTCTGTCTGTCCTTCTGTCGCTCTGTCTGTCTGTCCTTCTGTCGCTCTGTCTGTCCTTCTGTCTGTCTGTCGTTCTGTCGCTCTGTCTGTCGCTCTGTCTGTCGCGTTCTGTCTCTCTGTCTGTCCTTCTGTCTGTCTGTCCTTCTGTCTGTCTGTTGTTCTGTCTGTTCTTCTGTCTGTCTGTCTGTCCTTCTGTCGCTCTGTCTGTCCTTCTGTCTGTCTGTCCTTCTGTCGCTCTGTCTGTCCTTCTGTCTGTCTGTCGTTCTGTCGCTCTGTCTGTCCTTCTGTCTGTCTGTCGTTCTGTCGCTCTGTCTGTCCTTCTGTCTGTCTGTCCTTCTGTCGCTCTGTCTGTCCTTCTGTCTGTCTGTCTGTCTGTCGTTCTGTCTGTCCTTCTGTCGCTCTGTCTGTCCTTCTGTCGCTCTGTCTGTCCTTCTGTCTGTCTGTCCTTCTGTCTGTCTGTCGTTCTGTCTGTCGTTCTGTCTGTCGTTCTGTCTGTCGCTCTGTCTGTCGCTCTGTCTGTCTGTCTGTCCTTCTGTCGTTCTGTCTGTCTGTCTGTCTGTCCTTCTGTCGTTCTGTCTGTCTGTCTGTCTGTCGCTCTGTCTGTCCTTCTGTCTGTCTGTCGCTCTGTCTGTTGCTCTGTCTGTCCTTCTGTCTGTCGCTCTTTTGTTCTGTCTGTCGCTCTGTCTGTCTGTCTGTCCTTCTGTCGTTCTGTCGCTCTTTTGTTCTGTCTGTCGCTCTTTTGTTCTGTCTGTCGCTCTGTCTGTCTGTCTGTCTGTCCTTCTGTCGCTCTGTCTGTCCTTCTGTCTGTCTGTCGCTCTGTCTGTCGCTCTGTCTGTCCTTCTGTCTGTCGCTCTGTCTGTCGCTCTGTCTGTCCTTCTGTCGTTCTGTCTGTCTGTCTGTCTGTCTGTCGTTTTGTCTGTCGCTCTTTTGTTCTGTCCAGTGTTATTTTAGTTTTTTAGTTGTATTATTTATATACTATTATAGTGTTTATTAATATTTTGAATTAATCATAATTTTTTAATGTAAGCTTTAATTTCAGTTTAAGTTTTAGTTACTCCTTGGGTTCAGTGAGTCCTGGAACACGCTCCGCACCGACTGTGACGCTGATGGATAAAAACACTCATTAAAACTTCGTAAACTACAGCGTCAGCGCGTCTACAATTAGCCGAACTCAGATTAACACGTCTAAATGAGTAAACATCACTACTGAACCTCACATGCGATTTACATAGAATATGAGCGCTTCGGTTTATGAGTCATCTAGGCAATATTTGTATGAAATGCAATTAGATTTAATAAGATAAAAGATTTTTATTTAAAGCAGCAGGGATGAGCTCTGTGATAGTTTTGTGTTGATCAGTGGGAGGATGTGGATGATCCCGCGGGTTAAGTGGATCTGTGTTCCCGCTCACAGGTGACTT
>CM040913.1:2873629-2926129 GCA_023029165.1 Gobiocypris rarus
TAAACCACTGCACACTACACACTTGCACTTTTCTATTTTCTGTGCACCACACATTACATCTACACACTATAGAAAACACACTACATAGTACACGCAGCACTTCAGAATACGAGCTCATAAATAATCATCGTAAAACGCTCCTCTAAAGGACACATTTCCCTTATGTCGAGGAATAAAACAGGAAGGCGTCGTTAATCTTCTGCCGTGTTTTTCCCGGGTTACGAGATCTTTTCAGCACGGTTTTTTACGGCGGTTTTATCACTCAACGTCATGGTTTCCATGGAGACAGGCGGTTAGTTAACGGGCTGAGGAGGTTAAGCAGAAGGGTTGAGATGTTGATGGATCCTCGCGGGGGTTCGGCGTCTCTAATGTGTTGTTTCGGAGGTTGATCACGACGCAGATGTTGGAGAATCTGACTGATCCCGGGTGATGTCCGCCATGTGACCCGTCATGCTGTGATTCTGATTGGCAGGACATGCCAATATCTACACATGCAGCGCTTCACATCATCATCACCGGGTCATTTCAGGTGGAACGTGTCGTGGCAGAGGAAAGTGTTTGGAAGAGTGTGTGAGGCCTTGAGCTGAAGGTCTCTGTAAAGCTGCTGCTATCTCCAGAGAAATCTCCCGTCCATCCGTTTGCTCCGCGTCGGCTGATAACGCTGATAACGCGGCTGTGCCGGAACAGTTTCTTCTCCAGTTTAAAGGGAAAAAGGAGGATTTCCCTCTGGCATTTGGAGAAATGTGCATGTATTTCTCTCGACGATGTGTTAATAAATCAGCCTGCTGTGGGACTGTAATGCATGTATTGAAGTTCTGCTGTGATTCTGCGCTTCATTCGTCCTGAAACTCACGGTCCGTTTCTATAAGTGGATCATTTATTATTTGTGTTTGACAGACGAGCGCTGAGAACCTTTTATTTGCACTTAATTGTGATTTGTAAAAGTGATGTTGATGCTTAACAAGTAAATTTGTCTTGTGTTAGGGATTTTTTTTATGATAGTTTAACTGAAAAACAACTCTCTCACACACACACAAACACACACACACTCACTCACTCACTCACTCACACACAAACACACACACACACATGTTTGTTTTTGTGAAATGTGGGGACATTCCATAGGCGTAATGCATTTTATACTGTACAAACCGTATTTTCTATCCCCCTACACTGCCCCTAAACCTACCCATCACACACACACACACACACACACACACACACACTGCCCCTGCCCCTAAACCTACCCATCACACACACACACACACACACACACACACACACACACACACACTACCCATCAGAGGAGACTGCGCAGTTTACTTTCTGTGATAAAAACCTCATCCTGTGTGATTTATAAGCATTTTGAAAAGTGAGGACATGGGAACGTCCTCATATTTCACCCTCTTTGTAATACCTGTGTCATACCCATGTCATTATACACATTTGTGTCCTGATATTTCACAAAAACATGCCCACACTCACTCTCACTCACACACACACACACACACAAACACACACTCACACTCACTCACAAACACACTTACTCACACTCACTCTCACACACACACACACTCTCACGCTCTCACACTCACACACACACACTCACACTCTCTCTCTCACACACACACACTCTCACGCTCACACACTCTCAAGCTCACACACACACTCACTCTCTCACACACACACATTCACACTCTCTCTCTCTCTCACACACACACACACACTCACACTCTCTCTCACACACACACACACACACTCACACTCTCTCTCACACACACACACTCACTCACTCACTCACACTCTCTCACACTCACTCACACACACGCTCACACTCACTCACTCACTCACACACACTCTCACACACACTCTCTCACTCACACACACTCTCACACACACTCTCTCACACTCACTCCCACACACTCTCACACACACTCACTCACACTCTCTCACACTCACTCTCACACACACTCACTCGCACTCTCTCTCACACACACACACACTCACTCACACTCTCTCACACTCACTCTCACACACACTCACTCGCACTCTCTCTCACACACACACTCACACACACTCTCTCACACTCACTCACACTCTCTCTCACACACACACACACTGACTCACACACACACACACACTCTCTCACACACACACACCTTTCATTGGTCATTAGAGGCACCTGCTAAAGGACTGATTACGGCGACTGGTTCTCGAGACTGTTAGCTAAAGTGAGTTTGACAGGGTTAGCGGGACAGATGGAAATGTTCAGGTCTAATGAGCAGGACGGTTCCTCTCATCACCGCAGTGTGTGTGAGATATTACTGCTGATGCAGGCCGGTGTGGTCGGCCGGTCTGTGGCCCCGAGCGCGGGTCTGATGGAGAGATGAATCGCTTCTGCCGCAGCGCTGACAGGACAGAGCCAGTTTCCGGGGAAAATTAACCGTCAGCTGCTAAACAAACACACTTCTGCTGGAAAAACAAACTTACGTGCTAAAGCTCTCGCTTGAAGTGTTTGTGTGTGCGTGCCAGAGATTTTCAGACTTGGATATTTTAAATAAGCTGAACTGTTGATTTTTCTGTCTGGACGAGATGTGATGCAACTTTAAGAAAGCTTTGCCAAGTAAATAATTCACTTTGAGAAGAGTTTTCCTGATAACTGTGAACGAACTGAATCTTTCCTGGACCTGTGAATGATTGAAGGAGTGAGACGTGTGATGATGGCACAGATGTGAAGAGCGTTTACAGCTGCTGTCAGGAGAAACACAGCTGTGCTTGATCTCATCCGCTTCGGTGTATTATGAAACGCACTGTAACTTTCACAGATGATAACTTCCGCCCGGAAAACAAAAAGCCGTTTATTGATTTGTTCAAATTGCAGTGCTTTCACAGAGAAGAGTCGGCTGAGCTCAGATCATGCTTCAGTGAAATATGAAATATACTGATTTTAATACTGAACATTTATTATTTGTGTGTTTGAATTTGAGCATTGTGTGGTTTTGCCTCATTACATGTTTTATTAGAATCAGTTGTGAATATAATTTATCTCAGAAATGGATTCTTAATGAGTCTTTTTTTACATGTTTTCCAGTTAATGTATCTGAGTCTTAAAAAAACAAGATTTATTAACTTGTGAACATATTGAGACTTGTTTTTATTGGTATATTTTGTCTTAATTTCTTACTTTTGTATGTTCTTTACTTTCTTATATGTATCAAAACAAATGACAAAAACCTGCAGGTGCAGTTAAACAAAATACACTTATAGTGGGTACTGAAAGTATTCAGACCCCTTAAATGTTTCACTCTTTTTTATATTGCAGCCATTTGCTAAAATCATTTAAGTATTTTTTTTCTCATTAATGTTCACACAGCACACTATATTGACAGAAAAACAAAAAGAATTGTTGATATTTTTGCAGATTTATTAAAAAAGAAAAACTGAAATATCACATGGTCCTCAGTATTCAGACCCTTTGCTCAGTGTTTAGTAGAAGCTCCTTTTGATCTAATACAGCCATGAGTCTTTTTGGGAAAGATGCAACAAGTTTTTCACTCCTGGATTTGGGGATCCTCTGCCATTCCTCCTTGCAGATCCTCTCCAGTTCTGTCAGGTTGGATGGTAAACGTTGGTGGACAGCCATCTTCAGGTCTCTCCAGAGATGCTCGATTGGGTTTAAGTCAGGGCTCTGGCTGGTCCATTCAGGAACAGTCACTGAGCTGCTGTGAAGCCACTCCTTCGTTATTTTAGCTGTGTGCTTCGGGTCATTGTCTTGTTGGAAGGTGAACCTTCGGCCCAGTCTGAGGTCTTGAGCACTCTGGAGAAGGTTTACGTCCAGGATATCCCTGTACTTGGCCACATTCATCTTTCCCTGGATTGCAACCATTCGTCCTGTCCCTGCAGCTGAAAAACACCCCCACATCATGATGCTGCCACCACCGCTTCACTGTTGGGACTGTATTGGACAGGTGATGAGCAGTGCCTGGTTTTCTCCACACATACCGCTTAGAATTAAGGCCAACAAGTTCTATCTTGGTCTCATCAGACCAGAGAATCTTATTTCTCACCATCTTAGCAAACTCCATGCAGGCTTTCATGTGTCTCGCACTGAGGAGAGGCTTCCATCGGGCCACTCTGCCATAAAGCCCCGACTGGTGGAGGACTGCAGTGATAGTTGACTTTCTACAACTTTCTCCCGTCTCCCGACTGCATCTCTGGAGCTCAGCCACAGTGATCTTTAGGAAGCTCTAGGAAGGGTTCTGGTCGTCCCAAACGTCTTCCATTTAAGGATTATGGAGGCCACTGTGCTCTTAGGAACCTGAAGTGAAGCAGAAATGTTTTTGTAACCTTGTCCAGATCTGTGCCTTGCCACAATTCTGTCTCTGAGCTCTTCAGGCAGTTCCTTTGACCTCATGATTCTCATTGCTCTGACATTCACTGTGAGCTGTAAGGTCTTATATAGACAGGTGTGTATTCCTCTGGGATCGTGCTGAGCCTCTGAAGCCCTTCCTCTGAAACTGCATTGATTTGGACCTTCAGCCATTGGTTCCCACTGAAGTCCATTATGTGGAGAAAAATCCTAGAATGATTTCCTCAAAAAACTTCATTTCTTTTCCACTGAAGAAAGAAAGACATGAACATCTTGGATGAGAAGGGTCGAAATCAGTGAACTGATCCTTTAATACATAACCTACAATATCTGCTAATGTACCAAGTCAGGCATCATTTTTGTGTGAATTTGTCAGTTCAAGTGCAACACTTCAATGAGTATATTTGCAGATGAGTGCACAGACACAAATCTTCTCAGCGCGCAGTAGTTCTGTGTATACAGAGAGTTGTACAACACAGAGTTGCTGTTCCTCACTTGAGGGTAAATGTCAGTTAGGATGCCCCCTATGCAGGGAGTACACAGTAAGGCAGCTCACTGGGTTTCGCGAACGAAGCTCTTAAGTGTAGTTTAAATGCATGGCGCCTCATGATTGGTCCGTGTAAGCGCTACAGACACCGTCTTTAACGTCAGTCTTCTTTAATCGCGTTAAACAGAACTTCCTCTGCACTCCCAGGACTGAAATCACCTCCGCGACAGATCAGAGACGCTGAAGGGCACGATTAAGCATTCAGAGCAGATTCACGGACATCGGAATCAATCTCACGCTTTGAGAGAGAGAGCGAGAGCGTGCCAAAGACAAAGAAAGATGTTCCGTACTGTCATTTCATCCTTCAGGTGAAAAAAAAAGAGAATGGAAAGTTCAGTTGCGGGTCATGAGTAGCGCCACTGTAATGTTGTCGGCCTCTTCATGAAAGGGTTGAAGTTGGAGAAATTACAGAAGCCCTTTCTATCGGGTGTATCCGGTCTGTGAGGCAGAAGCTGGCGCCAGCGCGGAGACAGACGGTTCAATCAGCAGAAATTACAGGTGGAAGACATGATTAGTTGTATGCAGGTTTCCAGGTGTAATTATGGTGTCTGGATCAGTGAAGGTCAAGCCGTTATGAACAGAAACTGCCTGCGCTGCAAGGTTATCATTAACTAAAATCAAAATTATTAAACACACTTTTGTTCATTGAAATAAAGTTGAATTCAGTGTCCTCGACTTCGTGTGTGTGTGTGTGAGTGAGTGTGTGTGTGTGAGTGTGTGTGTGAGTGAGTGAGTGAGTGAGTGTGTGAGTGTGTGAGTGTGTGAGTGAGTGAGTGAGTGAGTGTGAGTGTGTGAGTGTGAGTGAGTGTGTGTGTGTGTGTGTGTGTGTGTGTGTGTGTGTGTGTGTGTGTGTGTGTGTGTGTGTGTGTGTGTGTGTGTGTGTGTGTGTGTGTGTGTGTGTGTGTGTGTGTGTGTGTGTGTGTGTGTGTGTGTGTGTGTGTGTGTGTGAGTGAGTGAGTGAGTGGTGGTGAGTGAGTGAGTGAGTGAGTGGTGGTGGTGAGTGGGTGGTGAGTGAGTGGTGAGTGGTGAGTGGTGAGTGAGTGAGTGAGTGAGTGGTGGGTGAGTGAGTGAGTGAGTGGGTGAGTGTGTGTGAGTGAGTGGTGGTGAGTGAGTGGTGAGTGTGGTGAGTGAGTGAGTGTGAGTGTGTGAGTGGTGAGTGGTGAGTGTGTGTGAGTGAGTGGTGAGTGTGAGTGTGTGTGAGTGGTGAGTGTGTGTGAGTGTGTGTGGTGGTGGTGGGTGAGTGAGTGTGTGGTGGTGAGTGAGTGGTGAGTGTGTGTGAGTGAGTGTGGTGAGTGGTGGTGAGTGAGTGTGAGTGAGTGAGTGTGTGTGAGTGTGTGTGGTGAGTGAGTGTGGTGGTGGTGAGTGTGTGTGAGTGTGTGTGGTGGTGGTGGGTGAGTGAGTGTGTGTGAGTGTGTGTGGGTGAGTGAGTGTGGTGGTGGTGGTGAGTGAGTGAGTGGTGAGTGTGTGTGAGTGAGTGGTGAGTGTGTGTGAGTGGTGGGTGGTGGTGGAGTGGTGAGTGGTGGTGGTGGTGAGTGAGTGAGTGGTGAGTGAGTGAGTGAGTGAGTGAGTGGTGAGTGGTGGTGGTGAGTGGTGGTGGTGGTGAGTGGTGGTGGTGAGTGGTGGTGGTGAGTGAGTGGTGGTGAGTGAGTGAGTGTGTGTGAGTGGTGAGTGTGTGTGTGTGTGTGGTGGAGTGGTGGTGAGTGGTGGTGAGTGAGTGGTGAGTGAGTGGTGGTGAGTGAGTGAGTGGAGTGGTGAGTGAGTGAGTGTGTGTGAGTGAGTGAGTGTGTGTGTGTGTGTGTGGTGGTGGGTGAGTGAGTGTGTGAGTGAGTGAGTGAGTGAGTGAGTGAGTGAGTGAGTGAGTGTGTGTGAGTGTGTGTGAGTGTGTGTGAGTGAGTGAGTGGTGAGTGTGTGTGAGTGTGTGTGGTGAGTGAGTGAGTGAGTGTGAGTGAGTGAGTGAGTGAGTGTGTGTGAGTGGTGGTGGTGAGTGAGTGAGTGTGAGTGGTGAGTGAGTGTGAGTGTGTGAGTGGTGGTGAGTGAGTGTGTGTGAGTGGTGAGTGAGTGTGAGTGTGTGTGAGTGAGTGAGTGTGTGTGAGTGTGTGTGAGTGGGTGGTGGGTGAGTGTGTGTGTGTGAGTGAGTGAGTGAGTGTGTGTGTGGTGAGTGTGGTGGGTGGTGAGTGTGAGTGTGGTGGTGGTGTGTGTGAGTGTGTGTGAGTGAGTGAGTGTGAGTGAGTGAGTGAGTGTGTGTGAGTGTGTGTGGTGGTGAGTGAGTGAGTGAGTGTGTGTGAGTGTGTGTGGTGAGTGAGTGTGAGTGAGTGAGTGAGTGAGTGAGTGAGTGAGTGTGTGTGAGTGAGTGAGTGAGTGTGAGTGAGTGAGTGAGTGTGTGTGAGTGTGTGTGGTGGTGAGTGAGTGTGAGTGAGTGAGTGTGTGAGTGTGTGAGGTGAGTGAGTGAGTGAGTGAGTGAGTGAGTGAGTGTGTGTGTGTGTGTGTGTGTGTGTGTGTGTGTGTGTGTGTGTGTGTGTGTGTGTGTGTGTGTGTGTGTGTGTGTGTGTGTGTGTGTGTGTGTGTGTGTGTGATGTGTGTGTGTGTGTGTGTGTGTGTGTGTGTGTGTGTGTGTGTGTGTGTGTGTGTGTGTGTGTGTGTGTGTGTGTGTGTGTGTGTGTGTGTGTGTGTGTGTGTGAATGAGTGTGAGTGAGTGTGAATGAGTGTGTGTGTGTGTGTGTGTGTGTGTGTGTCTGTCTGTCTGCCTGCTAACTGGTATTGTTGAAGTCAAGCATGCTTTAAAAGTGTTAAATGTAGCTTCTCTTCTGTGTGTCAGGTCGTGTCCTGCGCCTGAAGATGTTCCGTGAGGATCACGGCTCGTGGATGACCATGTTTTTCACCACCATTCTCTCGCTCTTCGTCTTCTCTCACATCTACAACCTCATTCTGCTCATGAGCGGACGGATGGGGTAAGAGAGTCCTTCCTTCATTCCCTCTTCCCTGCTTTTCTCATTAGGGATGGCACTTTAATTCCATTACTGATTCTTTTATGCTTTTTAGGGAGCACCCAATCATTGGTGGTAACTGATAGCAGTGTAATTATAGTAATGTATCACTCCAGTCCAAATGAGTCTTTTGAGTGTGTTTGATTCTGATTCGTGATTGGTTCTGAGCAGGTCCTTTAAACGAGCCGGCAGATTTATATGTCCGTAAATCAGGGTTCAAGACTGTTTTTTGAAAGATTTACTATAATTTATAAATAAAAAGCACCAAAAGTGAGTAAAAAATGGCTTTGGCAAGTATATAAATCTGTTTTTAATTTATTTGTTTGTTTGCTATAATTTTAATATATTTTTTCTTTATTTTACTTCTTTTACTTTTATATAATAATATATACACACACACACACACACACGCATATATCTCAAGAACCATCCAGAACTGATTGATTCAAACTGAGGTGTTCGAATCTTTCTATTGATGATTCTTTTTGATCGATTCAATTAAATTAACCGGTTTGTGAGGTTTATTTGTTCTTAAATCAGGCTACTCAATAACTGTGGAGTTATATAATGTTTTACTACAATTTAGAAATAAAATAAATACCAAATGAGTAAAAATTGGCTTTGGTAAGTATATAAATCTATTTGTTTATAAAAATATATATATATATTTTTTTGCTATAATTGTAATAATTTTTTATTTATTTTACTTTTTTATTTATATACACACACACACACACACACACATACACACACACACACACACACACACACACACACACACACACACACACACACACACACACACACGCATATATCTCATGAACCATCCAGAACTGATTGATTCAAATTGAGGTGTTTGAATCTTCTAATGATGATTCTTTCGAGTGAATAAATTAAATGAACCGGTTTGTGAGGTTTATTTGTTCTTAAAACAGGCTACACAATAATCGTGGCATTATTAAAGGTTTTACTACAATTTACAAATAAAATAAATACCAAATGAGTAAAAATTGGCTTAGGCAAGTATATAAATCTATTTGTTTATTATTTTTTAATTGTATTTAATTTTTTCGCTATCATTTTAATTACATTTAATTAGGGGTTCGAGCACGGTGCTGAAACCCTATTGTAATTGTATCGGATTTTTAGGGGTTCAAGCACGAAGTGCTGAACACCTATTGTTTTGTGCTGATTTTTATTAGGGGTTCAAGCACGAAGTGCTGAACACCTATTGTTTTTGTGCTGATTTTTATTAGGGGTTCGAGCACGAAGTGCTGAACACCTATTGTATTTGTGCTGATTTTTATTATTATTATTATTATTATTCAGCCGAAAAACGCATCGTGCAGACCAAACCGTAAGGGCTAGAGACTTGAAACTTGGCCAATAGGTAGTACAAAAATCGAGGAGAGGTTATCAAATTATGAGCCAGATTGGCCTATAGGTGGCGCTATAGCAATCAATTGCGCGAAACTGCTCATAACTCATATACAGTATGTAGACTCAAGTGTCTGATATCATTGGAAAGCTGAATACCTGACGTAAAAACGTATATCTCCGATTTCATTTCCGGTATGCAAATTTTCCGCCATTTTGAAATTTTCGAAAACATACTTTTGCCAACTATTCCTAGGTTTTTTGTCCAATCAGAACCTAACCAGTGCCAAAATGTCCACTGGAGTCTGATTATCAAAAATAATTGAAAAAATTAGAAATTTCGATTCACGGTCGTTAAGGGGCGTAAAAACGGACGTTTAGGGCGGGGCCTATTTTACTAAAAAGGCTATAACTCAAAAACGAAATGAGATATCTTCACCAAACTTGGTAAACATATGTAAGGGCTCAGTCTTTGGTCAGGATAAAAAAGTCGCGACGATTAGCCACTTGGTGGCGCTATAACATGAAAAAAACACAAAACGGCTATAACCACACGACCGCTAGTCCGATTGACTTGAAAATTGGTATGCAGTGTCTTGGCCCAAGGTACCATATATTTCTATGAGGACATTGGCGTATCTTAAAAAACATACAGCCAATTAAATTTGAGCACTTATTAGATAAGGTTAATGGAGGCCGATCGGAATGAAACTCGGTGGGCATGTTTGACTCATGGCCTTAGAGGTCTGTAAGAATTTTGAAAGAAATCGGCCACTAGTTGGCGCTAACGAGTTTTATGGCTCTGTAATCACGTGGTGTTTCACACATACACAAATATGCATATCATATGATAGATCTCCTCATGCTGAACAACTTTGCCTCTAGAACCATTGCTGTCAATCAAATCGTTCATTAAATATTGGCGATTATGTTAAAACCCTACTTTTGCGAACTAGTCCCTGGTTTTTTGCCCGATCGGAACCAAACCAGTCTAGGACAATTCTCTGGACTCTCTAGATCAATAATTATCAAAAAAGTTGAACTTTTGTATTTGGATGGCTATAACAGGGTCATTTAAAAAAGTGTGGAAAAATGCACTCACAAGCCTATAAATCCTAAAGGAAACTCAAAACTTCACGAAAATTGTTGGGTATATGTGGCATAACATGCTGAAGAAGCATGCAAAGTTTTATGGAGATCGGACTATAGGTGGTGCTATAACTGTTAAAAAGCTTCAAAACCATGCATTTCCTATGGAAAATTGCCTGTATTAGCTGAAAATGGTATTTTCCATCTGTTGCAATATAATGTTTAAATCATTTGTTAGATCTGCTCATTCTGACTCTCTAGGTCAATAATTATATAGAAAAAATAACTTTTGCAATTGGATGGCTATAATAGAGTCATATCAATATGTGATTTTGAACAAATGTCCCCAAAAGCCTTTAACTCCTCATTGAATGTTTAGATCATCTCAAAAAGAGTTAAGTAGATGTGACACATGACTCTAAACAAGCATACAACATTTCATGGAGATCGGGCAATAGATGCCTCTATAAAAGTTTAAAAAGTGACAATGCTTATATTGGTGTATTACATTAAATTGCCATAAAGCCACCAGAGGGCAGCAGAAGACCACTTATTGGTTCATTCTGCTCACTAAGCATGTATAAAATCATTATAATAACATTGCAAATCACAGAACATGTGTCCTATGCCTCTAAACAAACATATTGGACAATATTGACCTCAATAACTGTTAAAAAGGTGAAAATGGCAGTGTTACTATGAATATAATGGCATGTTAAGCCAATAAGTGGTATTATACTGCCCCCTTCTGTTCATTTTGTCATAATACTCACTAATATGATCTATAAGTCATATTTAGACGTTATAAAATCACTATTTTAACATTTACAATCATATTTAGTCTAAATTAATCTATCAAGTATTACTATTGAGAATTGTCACATTGAGAAATGTGAATCCTGAAGGAGACTTGCAGTAAACAATTTGTTTCTCATTATTTAAATCAAATGTCTGTATCTACAAAATAATGTGTGTGTAGTCCTGTTTCTGAATAAATTCTGAATAATCTGAATAATAGTTTATAAAGAGCTATGTAAAATGCTTATAGACCATAGCATTTAAAAAATGTGTGTGTGTGTGTGTGTGTGTGTGTGTGAGTGTGGACTGGTAATCCCTACGGTATGGGGACAAAATGTCCCCACAAATATGGCAATATCCAAATTTTTGTCCTTGTGGGGACATTTTTTTGGTCCCCATGAGGAAAACATCTTATAAATCACACTAAGTGATGTTTTTGAAAAAGTAAAAATGCAGCATGTCTCCTGTGATGGGTAGTGTGTGTGTGTGTGTGTGATGGGTAGGTTTAGGGGCAGTGTAGGGGGATAGAAAATACGGTTTGTACAGTATAAAATGCATTACGCCTATGGAATGTCCCCATAAAACATGGAAACACAACATGTGTGTGTGTGTGTGTGTGTGTGTGTGTGTGTGTGTGTGTGTGTGTGTGTGTGTGTTTGTGTTGTGTGTGTGTGTGTCTCTCTAGGTCAATAATTATCGAAAAATAAATAAATAACTTTTGCATTTGGATGGATATAATAGGATCATAGCAATATGTGATTTTGACCAAATGTCCCCGAAAGCCTTTAACTCCTCAATGAATGTTTTGATCATCTCAAAAAGAGGTAAGTACATGTGACATATGACCCTAAACAAGCATAAAAAATGTCAAGGAGATCGTTCAATAGATGCCTCTATAAAAGTTAAAAAAGTGACAATGCTTATATTGGTGTACTACATTAAATTGCCATAAAGCCACCAGAGGGCAGCAGAAGACCACTAATTGGTTAATTCTGTTCACTAAGTATATATAAACTTTATAAAATCCTTATAATAACATTGCAAATCACATTTTGACAATGTTTATCAATTAATATGTTCATTTAATATATGTTTTTACAATAATATCACATTACAATTAAAATAACAACTGAAAATATGTTTTAAAGGGGAAAACCTGGAATAAGCAAACTTGTTACCTATCATTTATTTCAAATATGTATAAATGCAACAAGATGTGTATGTGAGTTAGCACGTTTGAAGGCATTCACTTTGAAAATGTGCCCATTAAATGAAAAACAGACAGTTCAAATGAGCTAATGAGTGGTTCTCTGCTGCCACCTGCTGGTTAGAAATATAGTCATTTTGTCATATTACCTACTTATTGTTCTATAATTCATATTTAGACATTATAAAACCACCATTATAAAATGTACAATCACATTTTGTCAAATTTGATCAATTCATTTTTATTTAAGCATTGGTATTGACAATTCTACAAAAATGACTACAAGAATAGGAGTAAGCATTTTGTTACTAATTATTTATTTAAAATATCTATATGTAAAACATAAGTGTGTGTTTCTGTCTCTCTCTCTATATATATATGTGTGTGTGTGTGTGTGTGTGTGTGTGTGTGTGTGTGTGTGTGTGTGTGTGTGTGTGTATAAGCACATTTATTGGACTTTACAAGGAATATGAACTTTGAAACCAAACCCATTCATACACTCAATTGGATGTCTTTAATAGTTTCATAGCAATATGTGATTTTGACCAAGTGTCCCCGAAAGCCTTTAACTCCTCAATGAATGTTTAGATCTTCTCAAAAAGAGGTAAGTACATGTGACATATGACTCTAAACAAGCATGCAACATTTCATGGAGATCGGGCAATAGATGCCTCTATAATAGGTAAAAAGGTTTCAATGTGCCAAAGCTTTATACCTAAAATTGCCATAAAGCCACCAGAGGGCAGCATAAGACCACTCATTGGTTCATTCTGCTCACTAAGCGTGTGTGTGTGTGTGTGTGTGTGTGTGTGTGTGTGTGTATAAGCACATTTATTAGACTTAACTTTGAAAATGAACTTTGAAACCAAACCCATTCATACACTTATTCATACACTCATGGTGGTGTTAGCCATGCAAGGCACCATTCAGCTCGTCGGGAGCAGCTGGGGTTAGGTGTGTTGCTCATGGACATCTCGACACTTGGTCAGGTGGAACCGGGGATCGAACCACCAACCTTCCGATTTGTAGACAATCTACATGAACCACTGAGTCACTGACGCTCAGAATGTTTTAAAGGGGAAACCTGGAATAAGTATTTTCTAATCATTTTTAAATATCTGTATCTACAAAAATGTGTGTGTGTGTGTGTGTGTGTGTGTGTGTGTGTGGGGCATGTTTTTGAAATATCAGGACACAAATGTGTATAATGACATGGGTATGACATAGGTATTACAAAAGAGGGTGAAATATGAGGACGTTCCCCATGTCCTCACTTTTCAAAATGCTTATAAATCACACAGGATGAGTTTTTTCACAGAAAGTAAACTGCAGTCTCCTGTGATGGGTAGGTTTAGGGGCAGGGGCAGTGTAGGGGGATAGAAAATACGGTTTGTACAGTATAAAATGCATTACGCCTATGGAATGTCCCCACATTTCACAAAAACAAACATGTGTGTATGTGTGTGTATACATGTAAGTTATCACGTTTAACAGACTTAACATGGAAAATGTACTTTAAAACCAAACCAGACAATTACAAAGTGAAATTGAGCCAATTGGTTTTCCTCTGCTGTCACCTGCTGATTAAAATAGTCAATTTGTTCTATAATTCATATTCAGTCTTTATAAAGTCACTATTATAACATTTGCAATCACATTTTGTCAATGTATCACTAGATTTCAGTTCAGCTCCCAGTTTTAATTATTTTACTGCTTTAGACACAAATGCAAAGGCCTTTAATTCTTAAGTGCCTTAAGTTGCTCGAACACCGCTAAATGCTGCTCGCAGCTTTAATTATTATTATTATTATTATTCTGCCGTAAACGATCGTGCAGACCAAACCGTAAAGCTGGAGATTTGAAACTTTGTCAGATGGTAGTACAAAAATCGAGGAGAGGTTATCAAATTATGAGCCATATTGGCCAATAGGTGGCGCTATAGCGATCAATTGCGCAAAACTGCTCTTAACTCCTAAACCCTTAATCCTAAGGGTCAAGTGCCTTATACCATTGGAAAGCTGAGCTCATGACGAACAAAACGTATATTTCAGATTTCATTTCCGGTATGCAAATTTTCCCGCCATTTTGAATTTTGTCGAAAACCTACTTTTGCAAACTTGTCCCTGGTTTTTTGTCCAATCGGAACCAAACCAGTGCACAAATGTTCTCTGGAGACTGATTATCAAAAACTATCGAAAAAAAGTTGAAATTTCGATTCACGGTTGCTAAGGGACATCAAAATGTCAATGTGGGTGGAGCCTAATATTTTAAAAAGGCTATAACTCAAAACGAAATAAGTTATTTTCACCAAACTTGGTAGACATGTGTATGGGCTCAGTCTTTGGTCACGATGAAATAATAGCGACGATTGGGCACTAGGTGGCGCTATAACGTGAAAAAACATAAAAGGGCTATGACCACCTGACCGTTAGTCCAATTGACTTGAAAATTGGTATGCAGTGTCTTAGTCAAAGGCCCCATGTATGTCTATGAGGCCATCGGTGTATCTCAAAAAACATGGCCGCCATCAGCCAATGAATTTGAGCACCTATAAGACAAGGTTAACGGAGGCCGATCGGAACGAAACTCGATGGGCATGTTCGACTCATAGCCCTAGAGGTCTGTAAGAATTTTGAAAGAAATCGGCCACTAGTTGGCGCTAACGAGTTTTATGGCTCTGTAATCACATGGTGTTGCACACATCCACAAAATATGCATATCATTTGATAGATCTCCTTATGCTGAACAACTTTAACTCCAGAACTATTGCTGTCAATCAAATCGTTCATTAAATATTTACAATTATGTTAAAAACCTACTTTTGCGAACTAGTCCCTGTTTTTTTGCCCGATCGGAACCAAACCAGTCTAGGACAATTCTCTGGACTCTCTAGATCAATAATTATTGAAAAAAAGTTGAACTTTTGCATTTGGATGCGTATAACAGGGTCATTTAAAAAAGAGATGTGGATAAATGCACTCAAAAGCCTATAAATCCTAAAGGGAAACTCAAAACTTCACGAAAATTGTTGGGTATATGTGGCATAACATGCTGAAGAAGCATGCAAAGTTTTATGGAGATCGGACTATAGGTGGCGCTATAACTGTTAAAAAGCTTTAAAACCATGCATTTCCTATGGAAAATTGCCTGTATTAGCTGCAAATGGTATTTTCCATCAGTTGCAATATAATGTTTAAATCATTTGTTAGATCTGCTCATTCTGACTCTCTAGGTCAATAATTATATAGAAAAAAATAACTTTTGCAATTGGATGGCTATAATAGTCATATCAATATGTGATTTTGACCAAATGTCCCCAAAAAGCCTTTAACTCCTCATTGAATGTTTAGATAATCTCAAAAAGAGGGAAGTACGTGTGACACATGACTCTAAACAAGCATACAACATTTCATGGAGATCAGGCAATAGATGCCTCTATAAAAGTTAAAAAAGTGACAATGCTTATATTGGTGTATTACATTAAATTGCCATAAAGCCACCAGAGGGCAGCATAAGACCACTTATTGGTTCATTCTGCTCACTAAGCATATATATAAAATTTATAAAATCATTATAATAACATTGCAAATCACATTTTGACAATGTTTATCAATTAATTTGTTAATTTGATGTGTTTTTCACAATACTACATTACAATTCAAAATAACACCTGAAAATTTGTTTTAAAGGGGAAAAGATAGAATAAGTAATTTGGTATATCCTTTATTAAATTCAGATATCTATATCTGCAACAAAATGTGTATGTGAGTTAGCACATTTGAAGGCATTCACCTGGGAAAATGTGCCCATTAAATGGAAAACAGACATTTAAAATGAAAATGAGCTAATGAGTGGTTCTCTGCTGCCCCCTGCTGGTTTTAAAATGTCATTTTGTCATTCTACTTGATTATATTGCTCTATAATTCATATTTAGACATTATAAAACCACTATTTTAACATTTACAATCACATTTTGACAAATTCGATCAATTCATTTTTATTTAAACAGTGGTATTGACAATTCTGCCAAACAATGATGGTATGATTAATGTGTAAAAATTACTACAAGACTAGGAGTAAGCATTGTGTTACTAATAATTTATTTAAAATATCTACATATAAACAGAAGTGTGTGTGTGTGTGTGTGTGTGTGTGTGTGTGTGTGTGTGTGTGTGTGTATCTGTCTGTCTGTCTTTCTGTCTCTCTCTCTCTCTCTCTCTGTATGTGTGTGTGTGTGTGTGTGTGTGTGTGTGTGTGTGTGTGTGTGGCCAATATCTACTCAAGAAATTTATTCAAATAAGCAGGTGACACATGACATTACATTTGGCAATAGTTTTTTGCTTTAAAATTAATATCTAGGCATTGTAAAAATCATTATAATAACATTTAATATCCCATTTTGTCAAATGTTTATCAATGCCATAGACTTGTGCTGGTAAATGTGGTAAATCATGGTGAACTATGGTAAATAATGCTATAATCATGGTGAATCATACCACAATGTGGTAAATCATGGTAAATCATACTACAATGTGGTAAATCATATTAGAATGTGGAAACATGGTAAATCATGGTAAACTATGGTAAATCAGGCTAGGATCATGGTAAATCATATTAGAATGTGGCAATTTGTGGTAAATCATGGTAAATCATATTAGAATGTGGTAACTCGTGATAAATCATGATAAACTATGGTAAATCATGCCAGGATCATGGTAAATCATCCTACAATGTGGTAAATCATAGTAAATCATATTAGAATGTGGAAACATGGTAAATCATGGTAAACTATGGTAAATCAGGCTAGAATCATGGTAAATAAAACTGGAACATGGTAAATCACAGTAAATCATGCCAGGACATGCTAAATCAATGTAAGCTATGGCAATTCATGGTAAAATATGGCGAATCACAGTAAAGTATGTTAAATCACTAACACAGGGAATATCATGGTAAATCAGGCAAGAACATGGTAAACCGAGGTAAACTATGGTGAATCATGGTAAATCACACTAGAACATGGTAAATCATGGTAAACTATGCTAGTATATGGTAAATTAGACCATAGGTGGCGCTAAAACTGATAAAAAACTTTGAAAACCACACATATCCTATATTAAATTGCCTTTATTGGCTGTAAATGGTCATTTTCATCTATTATGTCAGTGGTTAAATGCTTGCTAAATGCACCTTGGTGTCTTTTGATGCTTTTATGCTTTAAGTCCTTAAAGGCCTTAAATGCTTGAACCCCGCTAAATGCTGCTTGCAGCTTTAATTATTATTATTATTATTATTCTGCCGTAAACGCATCGTGCAGACCAAACCGTAAAGCTGGAGATTTGAAACTTTGTCAGATGGTAGTACAAAAATCGAGGAGAGGTTATCAAATTATGAGCCATATTGGCCAATAGGTGGCGCTATAGCGATCAATTGCGCAAAACTGCTCATAACTCCTAAACCCTTAATCCTAAGGGTCAAGTGCCTTATACCATTGGAAAGCTGAGCTCATGACGAACAAAACGTATATCTCCGATTTCATTTCCGGTATGCAAATTTTCCCGCCATTTTGAATTTTGTCGAAAACCTACTTTTGCGAACTTGTCCCTGGTTTTTTGTCCAATCGGAACCAAACCAGTGCACAAATGTTCTCTGGAGACTGATTATCAAAACTATCGAAAAAGTTGAAATTTCGATTCACGGTTGCTAAGGGACATCAAAATGTCAATGTGGGTGGAGCCTAATATTTTAAAAAGGCTATAACTCAAAAACGAAATAAGTTATTTTCACCAAACTTGGTAGACATGTGTATGGGCTCAGTCTTTGGTCACGATGAAATAATAGCGACGATTGGGCACTAGGTGGCGCTATAACGTGAAAAAACATAAAAGGGCTATGACCACCTGACCGTTAGTCCGATTGACTTGAAAATTGGTATGCAGTGTCTTAGTCAAAGGCCCCATGTATGTCTATGAGGCCATCGGTGTATCTCAAAAACATGGCCGCCATCAGCCAATGAATTTGAGCACCTATAAGACAAGGTTAACGGAGGCCGATCGGAACGAAACTCGATGGGCATGTTCGACTCATGGCCCTAGAGGTCTGTAAGAATTTTGAAAGAAATCGGCCACTAGTTGGCGCTAACGAGTTTTATGGCTCTGTAATCACATGGTGTTGCACACATCCACAAAATATGCATATCATATGATAGATCTCCTCATGCTGAACAACTTTGCCTCTAGAACCATTGCTGTCAATCAAATCGTTCATTAAATATTTGCAATTATGTTAAAAAGCTACTTTTGCGAACTAGTCCCTGGTTTTTTGCCCGATTGGAACCAAACCAGTCTAGGACAATTCTCTGGACTCTCTAGATCAATAATTATTGAAAAAAAGTTGAACTTTTGCATTTGGATGCGTATAACAGGGTCATTTAAAAAAGAGATGTGGAAAAATGCACTCAAAAGCCTATAAATCCTAAAGGAAACTCAAAACTTCACGAAAATTGTTGGGTATATGTGGCATAACATGCTGAAGAAGCATGCAAAGTTTTATGGAGATCGGACTATAGGTGGCGCTATAACTGTTAAAAAGCTTTAAAACCATGCATTTCCTATGGAAAATTGCCTGTATTAGCTGCAAATGGTATTTTCCATCAGTTGCAATATAATGTTTAAATCATTTGTTAGATCTGCTCATTCTGACTCTCTAGGTCAATAATTATATAGAAAAAATAACTTTTGCAATTGGATGGCTATAATAGTCATATCAATATGTGATTTTGACCAAATGTCCCCAAAAAGCCTTTAACTCCTCATTGAATGTTTAGATAATCTCAAAAAGAGGGAAGTACGTGTGACACATGACTCTAAACAAGCATACAACATTTCATGGAGATCAGGCAATAGATGCCTCTATAAAAGTTAAAAAAGTGACAATGCTTATATTGGTGTATTACATTAAATTGCCATAAAGCCACCAGAGGGCAGCATAAGACCACTTATTGGTTCATTCTGCTCACTAAGCATATATACACTTTATAAAATCATTATAATAACATTGCAAATCACATTTTGACAATGTTTATCAATTAATTTGTTAACTTGATGTGTTTTTCACAATACTACATTACAATTCAAAATAACACCTGAAAATTTGTTTTAAAGGGGAAAAGATAGAATAAGTAATTTGGTATATCCTTTATTAAATTCAAATATCTATATCTGCAACAAAATGTGTATGTGAGTTAGCACATTTGAAGGCATTCACCTGGTAAAATGTGCCCATTAAATGGAAAACAGACATTTAAAATGAAAATGAGCTAATGAGTGGTTCTCTGCTGCCCCCTGCTGGTTTTAAAATGTCATTTTGTCATTCTACTTGATTATATTGCTCTATAATTCATATTTAGACATTATAAAACCACTATTTTAACATTTACAATCACATTTTGACAAATTCGATCAATTCATTTTTATTTAAACAGTGGTATTGAAAATTCTGCCAAACAATGATGGTATGATTAATGTGTAAAAATTACTACAAGACTAGGAGTAAGCATTGTGTTACTAATAATTGATTTAAAATATCTACATATAAACAGAAGTGTGTGTGTGTGTGTGTGTGTGTGTGTGTGTGTGTGTGTGTGTGTGTGTGTGTGTGTGTGTGTGTGTGTGTGTGTGTGTGTGTGTGTGTGTGTGTGTGTGTGTGTATCTGTCTGTCTGTCTTTCTGTCTCTCTCTCTCTCTGTATGTGTGTGTGTGTGTGTGTGTGTGTGGCCAATATCTACTCAAGAAATTTATTCAAATAAGCAGGTGACACATGACATTACATTTGGCAATAGTTTTTTGCTTTAAAATTAATATCTAGGCATTGTAAAAATCATTATAATAACATTTAATATCCCATTTTGTCAATGTTTATCAATACCATAGACTTGTGCTGGTAAATGTGGTAAATCATGGTGAACTATGGTAAATAATGCTATAATCATGGTGAATCATACCACAATGTGGTAAATCATGGTAAATCATACTACAATGTGGTAAATCATATTAGAATGTGGAAACATGGTAAATCATGGTAAACTATGGTAAATCAGGCTAGGATCATGATAAATCATATTAGAATGTGGCAATTTGTGGTAAATCATGGTAAATCATATTAGAATGTGGTAACTCGTGGTAAATCATGATAAACTATGGTAAATCATGCCAGGATCATGGTAAATCATCCTACAATGTGGTAAATCATAGTAAATCATATTAGAATGTGGAAACATGGTAAATCATGGTAAACTATGGTAAATCAGGCTAGAATCATGGTAAATAAAACTGGAACATGGTAAATCACAGTAAATCATGCCAGGACATGCTAAATCAATGTAAGCTATGGTAATTCATGGTAAAATATGGCGAATCACAGTAAAGTATGTTAAATCACTAACACAGGGAATATCATGGTAAATCAGGCAAGAACATGGTAAATCAAGGTAAACTATGGTGAATCATGGTAAATCACACTAGAACATGGTAAATCATGGTAAACTATGCTAGTACATGGTAAATTAGACCATAGGTGGCACTATAACTGACAAAAGCTTTGAAAACCATTCATATCCTATATTAAATTGCCTTTATTGGCTGTAAATGGTCATTTTCATCTATTATGTCAGTGGTTAAATGCTTTCTAAATGAACCTTGGTGTCTTTTGATGCTTTTAGGCTTTAAGTCCTTAAAAACCTTAAATGCTTGAACCCCGCTAAATGCTGCTTGCAGCTTTAATTATTATTATTATTATTATTATTATTATTATTATTTTTCTTCTCCGCTAAAACGCATCGTGCAGACCAAACCGTAAGTGCTAGAGACTTCAAACCTGGCCAGATGGTAGTCCTCAATTTGGGGAGAAGCTGAGAAGCTATGACCCCAATTGGCCAATAGGTGGCGCTACAGCGACCAAAAGCGCGTTATGGCTCATAACTCCCAAATCGTTTGTCACAGACTCAAGTGTCTTATATCATTGGAAAGCTGAGTCCATGACGAACAAAATGTATATCTCCGATTTCATTTCCGGTATGCAAATTTTTCCGCCATTTTGAATTTTGTTGAAAACCTACTTTTGCAAACTAGTCCCTGGTTTTTTGCCCGATCGGAACCAAACCAGTGCAGAAATGTTCTCTGTAGTCTATATATCAATAATTATTGATAAAAGGAGACATTGCGATTCACCGTTGCTAAGGGGCGCCAAAATGGACGTTCAAGGCGGAGCCTATTTTACTAAAAAGGCTATAACTCAAAAAGGAAATGAGATATCTTCACCAAACTTGGTACACATTTGTATGGGCTCAGTCCTTGGTCACGATAAAAAATCGCGAAGATTGAGCTCTAGGTGGCGCTATAATGGGCAAAAAACTTAAAAAAGACTATGACCACCTGACCGTTAGTCCGATTGACTCAAAAATTGGTATGCAGTGTCTTGGTCCAAGGCCCCATGTATGTCTATGAGGACATTGGCGTATCTCAAAAACATGGCCGCCATCAACCAATTAAATTTGAGCACCTATAAGACAAGGTTTACGGAGGCCGATCGGAACGAAACTCGATGAGCATGTTCGACTCATGGCCCTAGAGGTCTGTAAGAATTTTGAAAGAAATCGGCCACTAGTTGGCGCTAACGAGTTTTATGGCTCTGTAATCACATGGTGTTGCACACATCCACAAAATATGCATATCATATGATAGATCTCCTCATTTTGAACAACTTTGCCTCTAGAACCATTGCTGTCAATCAAATCGTTCATTAAATATTCGTGATTATGTTAAAAACCTACTTTTGCAAACTAGTCCCTGGTTTTTACCCAATCGGAACCAAACCAGTCTAGGACAATTCTATGGACTCTCTAGATCAATAATTATTGAAAAAAAGTTGAACTTTTGCATTTGGATGGCTATAACAGGGTCATTTAAAGAATAGGTGTGGCAAAATGCACTCACAAGCCTATAAATCCTAAAGGGAAACTCAAAACTTCACAAAATTGGTGCGCACGTGTAGCATGTGAGTCTAAAGAAGGATACACACTTTAATGGAAATCGGACCATAGGTGGCGCTATAACTGTTAAAAAGCTTTAAAACCATGCACTGCCTATGGTAAACGGCCTGTATTGGCTGTAATCACGTGGTGTTACACATATCCACACAATATTCATATCACTGGATAGATCTCCTCATGTTGAACAACTTTGCCTCAAGAACCACTGGTGTCAATCAAATTTTTAATTAAATATTCACAATTATGTTAAAAATCTACTTTTGTAAACTAGTCCTAGGATTTTTGATCAATCTGAATAAAACAAATGCAGTATAATTTTCTGGACTCTCTTGATAGATAATTTAAAAAAATTTGAACTTTGCACTTTGTGTTCTTATAAAAGGGTCATTTTAAATGAGACCTTGGCCAAGTGTCACCAAAGACCCATAACTCCTCATGTAATGCTCAGATCTTCTTAAAAGTGTGTGAGCACATGTCGCATATGACTCTAAACAAGCATGCAATATTCCACTGAGATCGGGCAAAAGGTGCGTCTACAACAGCTAAAATGGTAAAATCTGACAGTTTGCCTATCATTGCACATCACCTGCAATTCCAGTACAACCACCGGAGGGCAGCAGAAGACCACTCATTGGCTCATTCTCCTTAATAATGCAGTTTAATCATATTAAAACTGTATACAATCATTAAAATAACATTACAAATCACCTTTTGTTGAGGTTTAACACTTCATTTGTTAATTTAATTAATGTTTTTGCAATAATATTGCATTATAGTTACAATAATACCTGAAAAAGATGTTTTAAAGGAGAAAACCTAAAATAAACAATTGGTTACCCATTATTTATTTCAAATATCTATATATGCACCAAATGTGTATGTGAGTTGGCACCTTTGAAGGCATTAACTTGGAAAATGTGCCCATTAAATGAAAAAACAGACTGTTTTTAAATGAAAGTGAGCCAATGAGTGGTTATCTGCTGCCACCTGCTGGATAAGGTTATTATTATTTTTCTTCTCCCCTAAAACTGATCGTGTAGACCAAACCGTAAGGGCTAGAGACTTCAAACCTGGCCAGATGGTAGCCCTCAAGTTGGGGAGAACCTGAGAAGATATAACCCCGATTGGCCAATAGGTGGCGCTACAGCGATCAAAAGCGCATAATAGATCATAACTCCCAAACCATTTGTCACAGACTCAAGTGTCTTACATCACTGGAAAGGTGAGTCCATGTCGAACAAAACGTATATATCCGATTTCATTTCCGGTATGCAAATTTTTCCGCCATTTTGAATTTTGTCAAAAACCTACTTTTGCAAACTAGTCCTAGGTTTTTTGCCCGATCGGAACCAATCCAGTGAAGAAATGTGCTCTGAGTCTGACTATCAATGATTATTGAAAAAAAGTAGAAATTTCGATTCAAGGACGATAAGGAGCGTGAAAATGTACATTTAGGGTGGAGCCAATTTTACAAAAAATGTTATAACTCAAGAACGAAATGAGATATATTCACCAAACTTGGTACACATGTGTATGGGCTCAATCCTAGGTCACGCTACAAAAATTGCGACGATTGACCACTTGGTGGCGCTATAACATGAAAAAATTAAAAGGGCTATGGCCACCTGATCGTTAGTCCAATTGACTCGAAAATTGGTATGCAGTGTCTTGGCCCAAGTTACCATTTATATCTATGAGGACATTGGTGTATTTAAAAAAACATGGCCACCATCAACCAATAAGTTCCGATAGGACAAACTTCACTGGTTGATGGTGGCCATGTTTGAAATACACCATTCTTAAAAGGCCTTAAATACTCGAACTCGCTAAATGCTGCTCGCAGCTTTAATTATTATTATTATTATTCTCCGGTAAAACGCATCGTGCAGCCCAAACCGTAAGGGCTGGAGCGTTGAAACTTTGTCAGATGGTAGTCCTCAGCCTGGGACGATCGTGAGAAGCTATGACTCCAATTGGCCTATAGGTGGCGCTACAGTGACCAAAAGCGCGAAATGGCTCATATCTCCCAAACCGTTTGTCACAGACTCAAGTGTCTTATATCACTGGAAAGCTGAGTCCTTGCCGAACAAAACCTATTTATCCGATTCAATTTCCGGTATGCAAATTTTTCCGCCATTTTGAATTTAGTTGAAAACCTACTTTTGCGAACTAGTCCCTGGATTTTTGCCCGATCAGAACCAAACCAGTGCAGAAATGTTCTATGGAGTCTAAATATCAATAATTATCGAAAAAAAGTTGAAATTTCGATTTAAGGTCGTTAAGGGGCGTAAAAATGTTTGTCAAGGCGGAGCCAATTTTACTAAAATGGCTATAACTCAAAACCTAAATGAGATATATTCACCAAACTTGGTACACATCTGTAGGGGCTCAATTTGAGGTCACAGTAAAAAAAATCGCGAAGATTGAGCTCTAGGTGGCGCTATAATGTGAAAAAAACATAAAAAAGACTATGACCACCTGACCGTTAGTCTGATTGACTTGAAAATTGGTATGCAGTGTCTTGGTCCAAGGCCCCATGTATGTCTATGAGGACATTGGCGTATCTCAAAAAACATGGCCGCCATCAACCAATTAAATTTGAGCACCTATAAGACAAGGTTAACGGAGGCCGATCGAACGAAACTCGATGGGCATGCTCGATTCATGGCCCTAGAGGTCTGTAAGAATTTTGAAAGAAATCGGCCACTAGTTGGCGCTAACGAGTTTTATGGCTCTGTAATCACATGGTGTTGCACACATCCACAAAATATGCATATCATATGATAGATCTCCTCATGCTGAACAACTTTGCCTCTAGAACCATTGCTGTCAATCAAATCGTTCATTAAATATTTGCGATTATGTTAAAAAGCTACTTTTGCAAACTAGTCCCTGGTTTTTTGCCCGATCGGAATCAAACCAGTCTAGGACAATTCTCTGGACTCTCTAGATCAATAATTATCAAAAAAAGTTGAACTTTTGCATTTGGATGGCTATAACAGAGTCATTTAAAAAAGAGATGTGGAAAAATGCACTCAAAAGCCTATAAATCCTAAAGGTAAACTCAAAACTTCACGAAAATTGTTGAGTATATGTGGCATAACATGCTGAAGAAGCATGCAAAGTTTTATGAAGATCAAACTATAGGTGGCGCTATAACTGTTAAAAAGCTTTAAAACCATGCATTTCCTATGGAAAATTGCCTGTATTAGCTGCAAATGGTATTTTCCATCTGTTGCAATATAATGTTTAAATCATTTGTTAGATCTGCTCATTCTGACTCTCTACGTCAATAATTATATAAAAAAAAAAAAAATTTACAATTGGATGGCTATAATAGTCATATCAATATGTGATTTTGACCAAATGTCCCCAAAAAGCCTTTAACTCCTCATTGAATGTTTAGATAATCTCAAAAGAGGGAAGTACGTGTGACACATGTCTCTAAACAAGCATACAACATTTCATGGAGATCAGGCAATAGATGCCTCTATAAAAATTAAAAAAGTGACAATGCTTATATTGGTGTATTACATTAAATTGCCATAAAGCCACCAGAGGGCAGCATAAGACCACTTATTGGTTCATTCTGCTCACTAAGCATATATAAACTTTATAAAATCATTATAATAACATTGCAAATCACATTTTGACAATGTTTATCAATTAATTTGTTCATTTGATGTGTTTTTCACAATATTACATTACAATTCAAAATAACACCTGAAAATATGTTTTAAAGGGAAAACATATTTTATATACCCTTTATTAAATTCAAATATCTATATCTGCAACAAAATGTGTATGTGAGTTAGCACATTTGAAGGCATTCACCCGGGAAAATGTGCCCATTAAATGGAAAACAGACATTTACAATGAAAATGAGCTAATGAGTGGTTCTCTGCTGCCACCTGCTGGTTTTAAAAAGTCATTTTGTCATACTACTTGATTATATTGCTCTATAATTCATATTTAGACATTATAAAACCACTATTATAACATTTACAATCACATTTTGACAAATTCAATCAATTCATTTTTATTTAAACAGTGGTATTGACAATTCTGCCAAACAATGATGGTATGATTAATGTGTAAAAATTACTACAAGACTAGGAGTAAGCATTGTGTTACTAATAATTTATTTAAAATATCTACATGTAAAACAGAAGTGTGTGTGTGTGTGTGTGTGTGTGTGTGTGTGTGTGTGTGTGTGTGTGTGTGTGTGTGTGTGTGTGTGTGTGTTTGTGTGTGTGTATCAGTCTGTCTGTCTTTCTCTCTCTCTCTCTGTGTGTGTGTGTGTGTGTGTGTGGCCAATATCTACTCAAGAAATGCTCAGACTTTATTCAAATAAGCAGGTGACACATGACATTACATTTGGCAATAGTTTTTGCTTTAAAATTAATATCTAGGCATTGTAAAAATCATTATAATAACATTTAATATCCCATTTTGTCAATGTTTATCAATGCCATAGACTTATGCTGGTTCTAATGCTAATGTTGTCCTATAGAGGGCTGCAGGATCAGAAATATACTTTATTGTGTTTCCACAGGTTAAAATTAAATATATAGGCTAGAATCATGCTGAATCAAACCTCAATGGGGTAAATCATGGTAAATCACATTAGAATGTGGTAAATCATGCTGAACTATGGTAAAAATGCTATAATCATGGTGAATCATACTACAATGTGGTAAATCATGGTAAATCATACTACAATGTGGTAAATCATATTAGAATGTGGAAACATGGTAAATCATGGTAAACTATGGTAAATCAGGCTAGGATCATGGTAAATCATATTAGAATGTGGCAATTTGTGGTAAATCATGGTAAATCATATTAGAATGTGGTAACTCGTGGTAAATCATGGTAAACTATGGTAAATCATGCCAGGATCATGGTAAATCATCCTACAATGTGGTAAATCATAGTAAATCATATTAGAATGTGGAAACATGGTAAATCATGGTAAATCATGGTAAACTATGGTAAATCAGGCTAGAATCATGGTAAATAAAACTGGAACATGGTAAATCACAGTAAATCATGCCAGGACATGCTAAATCAATGTAAGCTATGGTAATTTATGGTAAAATATGGCGAATCACAGTAAAGTATGTTAAATCACTAACACAGGGAATATCATGGTAAATCAGGCAAGAACATGGTAAACCAAGGTAAACTATGGTGAATCATGGTAAATCACACTAGAACATGGTAAATCATGGTAAACTATGCTAGTACATGGTAAATTAGACCATAGGTGGCACTATAACTGACAAAAAGCTTTGAAAACCACACACATCCTATATTAAATTGCCTTTATTGGCTGTAAATGGTCATTTTCATCTATTATGTCAGTGGTTAAATGCTTGCTAAATGAACCTTGGTGTCTTTTGATGCTTTTAGGCTTTAAGTCCTTAAAGGCCTTAAATGCTTGAACCCGCTAAATGCTGCTTGCAGCTTTAATTATAATTGTATTTTTATTTTATTTTTATTTTACTTATTTGACATATAAATATAAGTTAGTTAGTTAGTTAGTTAGTTAGTCAAATTGTGAAAATCTCATGAGCTGATTCGTTTAATTGAATCGCTCAAAAAGAATCATGAATGGAAAGAGTCGAACACCTCAGTTTGAATCAATCAGTGGTTCTGGACAGCTCGTGCTCTATATAAATGCATATTAAATGTTTATATATACTTATGTCTATATACACTTCCAGTCAAAAGTTTTGAAACTGAACTATTTTTGTTTCTGAAAGAGCCTGTTCTGCATTTATGTTATTAAAAATACAAAAAGCTGTAATATTGTGAAATATTATTATAATGTAAATCATCTGTTCTCTGTGTGAAGATATAGTGCAGATTGATCATCATTCCTCCAGTCTTCAGTGTCACATGACCCTTCACTAATCACTCTCACATGAGGATCTGATGATCAACACACAGTTATGATTATTATCAGTGCTGAAAACATTATTTTTATAATTCTTTGATTAATAGAAAGTTCGAAAGAACAGCATTTATCAGAAATAGAAAGCTTTTGCAACATTGTACTATTGTTCAAAAGTTTTGGGTCTGTAAGAATTTTTTTAATTTTTCTTTTCTGGGAAAGAACTAAAAGAAATGAACACATTTATTCAGCGAGGATGGATTACTGTATATTGATCAAAAATGACAGTATAGACATTTATAATGTTGCAAAAGCTTTCTATTTCAGATAAATGCTGTTCTAAAAAAATCCAAAAAAACTGTTTTCAACACTGATAATAATCATAACTGTGTGTTGATCATCAGATCCTCATGTGAGAGTGATTAGTGAAGGGTCATGTGACACTGAAGACTGGAGGAATGATGATCAATTCAGCTCTGATCACAGGAATAAATCACACTTTAAAATTAGTTATTTTAAATTGTAAAAATATTTCACAATATTACTGTTTTTACTGTATTTTGGATCAAATATGCATATAGACATAAATATATATGACCATGTAATATGCATTTATATAGTGCGCAAGCTGTCCAGAACCACTGATTGATTCAAACTGAGGTGTTCGAATCATGATTCTTTTTGAGCGATTCAATTAAACGAATCAGCTCATGAGATTTATTTGTTCTTAAATCAGGATATTCAATAACCGTAGCGTTCAAGATTGATGTTGTGAGTTTTTTTGAAAAAGTCATTAAAAAGCAGAAGCTAAAAGAGCCATTTCTGAAGCAGACGTGTGTGTGTGTGTGTGTGTGTGTGTGTGTGTGTGTGTGTGTGTGTGTGCGTGTGCGTGTGCGTGTGTGTGCGTGTGCGTGTGCGTGTGCGTGTGTGTGTGTGTGTGTGTGTGTGTGTGTTGTTGTGCGCAGAAAGTACTTACAGAGTCCAAATTAAAACATATTTTCCTGCAGTGAATCCGAATAAGAATGGTTCTCTATTCCCGAACCTGTTCTTCATCCTCTTTGAGGAATTGAATCGAGCAGCCGTGCGTGAGTCCATTAAGCCTTGAGCACATTTAAGCACTGACCCGGAATCAGCATCTAGAGTCTGCTTTACATTATCAGCAGGAACAGAAGATCAGCACGTGTGTGTGTACAGTCAACCGTGGGCCGTTTGAGAACACGCCACCGCTTCAATTTCACGCCATAAGATGGATGCCTCACTTACGGCCTGATTCGCCAGCTAATGTTGAGCTCTGCACACAGCCGATGCTTTCACATTACAGCCGACTGTTTGGAGAACGACTGCACCATTTTTCTGTGAGATTGAACGTTGAGTGATCGTGCCGCCATACATCTTCTCAAGGTTAAACGCGGCCAACGGTGAGCGCCGCAATCCTGCCGATTGTTTCTGGCCATCAAAGCAGCATCAGAATGAGCAGAGGTTTGACTGATCAGAGACCAGTTTGACAGCGTCTGATACAGTAATGAGTGCAAGGAACCTTTGTTGTTTTATTAAATCGTCAAGCACTTTGATGAACAAAGATATGAAGATAGCAGTTGGGCATTTTTCTCAGACCTTTGAATCGCTGGTTAATTAATAATGGCTGAGGTTACAGTGAGTTAAAAAGTCTCAGAGCAACTTTTAGCAATATCTTCTGACCAGATCATAATTGTGTGTGTGTGTGTGTGTGTGTGTGTGTGTGTGTGTGTGTGTGTGTGTGTGTGTGTATGTAATATTATGACCCCCTTTTGCTTGTTCAGCTCATCCCACAGATGCTCGATTGGATTGAGATCTGGGGAATTTGGAGGCCAAGTCAACACCTCAAACTCGTTGTTGTGCTCCTCAAACCATTCCTGAAGCATTTGTGCTTTGTGTCAGGAGCATTATCCTGCTGGAAGAGCCACAGCCACCAGGGAATACCGTTTCCATGAAAGGCTGTACATGGTCTCAGCAATGCTTAGGTAGGTGGGACGTGTCAAAGGAACATCCACATGGATGGCAGGACCCAAGGTTTCCCAGCAGAACATTGCCCAAAGCATCACCTCCGCCGGCTCGCCTTCTTCCCATAGTGCATCCTGGGGCCATGTGTTCCCCAGGTAAGCCACGCACACACCCGGCCATCCACTTGATGTAAAAGAACACGTGATCATCAGACCAGGCCACCTTCTTCCATTGCTCCGTGGTCCAGTTCTGATGCTCACGTGCCACTGTTGGTGCTTTCGGCGGGGTCAGGGGTCAGCATGGGCACCCTGACTGGTCAGCGGCTATGCCGCCCCATACGCAACAAACTGCGATGCTCTGTGTATTCTGAGCCCTTTCTATCAGAACCAGCATTAACTTCTTGAGCAGTTTGAGCTCCAGTAGCTCGTCTGTTTGATCGGACCACACGGGCCAGCCTTCGCTCCACACGTGTATCAATGAGCCTGGGCCGCCCATGACCCTGTGGCCGGTTCTCCACTGTTCCTTCCTTGGAGCACTTTTGATAGATCCTGACCACTGCAGACCGGGAACACCCCACAAGAGCTGCAGTTTTGGAGATGCTCTGACCCAGTCGTCTAACCATCACAATCTGGCTCTCGTCAAACTTTGAGAACAAAATGTTCACTTGCTGCCTAATATATCCCACCCAGTAACAGGTGATGAAGAGATTATCAGTGTTCACATCACCAGTCAGGGGTCATAATGTTATGCCAGATTGGTGAATATATACAGTATAGCACCAAATGCAAGTAAAAATTGGTATATCATTTTGGTATATTTTTATTTTATTTTTTATTTTTATCTATATATACTGTAATAATTTTATTCTTTTTAAATATCTTTACAACTATATATTTCTATTGTCTTCTTATTTTAAAAATTCTCTTTACAACTGTTTTAATTATCCTGTTTTTATTTTTAAGTCTTACACGTGGTATTCTTAATTCTTATCACTATTTGAATTTAATTTTCTATGTAAAGCACTTTGAATTGCCATTGTGTATGAAATGTGCTATATAAATAAACTTGCCTTGCCTATCAATCAACCTATTTATGTTTAATTTAAAATAAATGATGTTAGTAAAAAATAATTTTGAGCAAGTATTTAAACCTATATATATATATATTTAATTCTCCCATAACTAGCTCGACCTGAAAATGAAAATGAACTGAAAATGAAATGAGAGACATGGGTCAGTAATTGAGCAGGTGTGCTGCCGTCTCCCACAGATAGGTGGCGCTGTTGTACAGTCAGACAGCAGCTCGTGGGTCTCTCTGACAGCATGTTTCTGATGTCTTCGGCTCTGTCAGGAGAAATGATTGTTTACAGCTGTGCGAGACCCGGCGCTCGCGGCACAAACCCTCTCATTCACAGACGGCTCTGATGCTCCAGTCATTATGTTCTTACTGTGACTGATGCACGCGCAGAATCAACCTCAGATTAACCTCGCAGAGTGTGTGTGTGTAGTGTCTTTACCATGGGAACTACAGTTACTGTGATCTTCGTTTAGTGGCATTTTAGGGTTGTTTAATGACAGTGTTCAGTACTGCTACTCTCTTACTCTAGAACTGGTTACCATGGTAAATCACTCTGTTCTGAGACACACACACACACAGTAGAATCTGTTTGTCCTGTGTTTATGTTCATATAAGGAAATGTCACATTTCATCCCAAATCAAAAGGAAAAAATGTAATCAGAATCTGTCTGTGTCTCAGCATCTGTTGCCTCCCATCCTTCTCATTGATATTCTTTTATTCAGTGTGACGCCCCCCCCACACTCACACACAATAACACTGCTCAAACCCCCACACACACACACACACGAAAACACCCGTGCAAACCCCCATACACACTCTAAACAACCAGTTCTGCTTCCTCCCCCTTCACACACACACACAGTCGCACACAAGCACACTCTCACTCTCACACACACTTTCACACATACGCACACACTTACATGCGCTCTCACACACACACACGCATACACAGTCGCATACACACACACTCACTTACAAACACACTCGCTCACACTCACACACACACACTATCTCTCCCATAAACACACTCAGTCTTACACACACACTAACTCAGAAACACACACTCTCTCACACACAAATACTCACTCACACTTACACACTCTCACACACACACACATTCACACTCGCAGTCTCACACACACTCATACTCACTCACAAACACACACTCAATCCCTCACACACACACAAACATTCACACACACACACTCACTCACAAACACACTCGCTCAAACTCACACTCCCTCACAAACACACTCGCTCACACTCACACACATTCACACACACACACTCGCTCACACTCACACACATTCACACACACTCGCTCACTCACACACATTCACACACACACACTCACTCACAAACACACTTGCTCACACTCACACACATTCACACACACACACTCACTCACTCACTCACTCACAAACACACTTGCTCACACTCACACACATTCACACACACACACTCGCTCACACTCACACACATTCACACACACACACACTCGCTCACAAACACACTCGCTCACTCACACACATTCACACACCCTCACTCACTCACAAACACACCCTTGCTCACACACACACACACTCACACACACACACTCACAAACACACCCTCGCTACACACACACACACACTCAAAAACACACACACTCGCTCACACACACACTCAAAAACACACACACACTCGCTCACACTTACACACATTCACACTCATTCACAAACACACACTTGCTCACACTTACACACATTCACACACACACACTCGCTCACAAACACACTCGCTCACTCACACACATTCACACACACACACTCACTCACAAACACACTTGCTCACACTCACACACATTCACACACACACACTCACTCACTCACTCACTCACAAACACACTCGCTCACACTCACACACATTCACACACACACACACACTCACAAACACACCCTCGCTTACACACACACACACTCAAAAACACACACACACTCGCTCACACACACACACTCAAAAACACACACACACTCGCTCACACTTACACACATTCACACTCACACACATTCGCTCACACTCACACACATTCACACACACTCACTCACAAACACACCCTCGCTTACACACACACACACTCAAAAACACACACACACTCGCTCACACACACACACTCAAAAACACACACACACTCGCTCACACTTACACACATTCACACTCACACACATTCGCTCACACTCACACACACCGGCGGCCGCTCGTAAACTCTCACAGTCTCACACACACACACACCGGCGGCCGCTCGTAAAACTCACAGTCTCACACACACACACACACACACACCGGCGGCCGCTCGTAAACTCTCACAGTCTCACACACACACACACCGGCGGCCGCTCGTAAACACTCACATTCTCTCTCTGCGTGTCATAAAAAGGCTGTTGAGAGTCAGGGAGGCCGACCGATTTCGGAGCAAATTCTCTGGCTGCTTTTATTAATGAGCCTTTATGACATCATTTCCACATTTATTAAATCATTACGCCCTTTATTGCATTTTATGTTATTGCAGCCCAACACACACATATGATGATGATGATGATGATGATACCCTCAGCTCAGTGTGTGATGTGGGCGGGGCTGTGACGGGGGGCGGAGTCAGCGCTCAGCCCCTTTCTCTCATCAGTGCTCGAGGCGTCCGTTACAGGCATACATCATGTGCTAATTAAGCAGCGTTATTTAATTAAGAGTGCAGATCGCATTACTCACGGCCAATTAGGAGCCGCGGCGCCACCCGTCTGAGAGACGCAGCTGCACGCGCTCAGAGAGAGGCAACAACATCAAAATCCCACAATGCATTGCAACAAAATCCATCCTAATTCATCAGTGCGCATTATTCATATGTGTGTGTGTGTGTGTGTTGCAGTCAGGCACTTGTAGGCAGGCTAACTAGGCTGTAGCGGTGCTGCGGGTCGGGTGTAATTGAAAACGCTGAACATCCTGTTGGGTCCCTGGATAAATGTTGTGGTTGTGGCGAGAGGTCCTGAAGGTGTGATGACTCTGAGCCGGCGGCGCTGACACCTCACCACGCAATCAATATCTGCCGGATAGAGCCAGAGCGCTGAGAATACCTCATCTTGAGGCTGATATTTGAAGGTCATTGGCTCACGGATCCAGAATGACCTCTGACCTTGAGGACTGGATGGAGCTAATCTGTTTTATCTTACCAGTAGAAGAGCATCACATTTCCCTTTAATCAATAGACCAAATCTAATAAATCAGTCGCGCTCTCTGATAATTGTTACGATAAATCACAAAGGAGCGTCTGGGAGATAGCGGCTTTTCATATACAATTATTACACTTTGTAAATCTGAGGAATATTAATATGTCAGAATGACTCATGATGTGTTATTATTTCATACTGATGAATATGTGTGATTTCATTTAAAGGAATAGTTCACAGTTTTTGTCGTGGTGTTTTATTTTGGAGCCTCACTGGACGTTTACGTTTTACTTTGGGGTGAACCAAAAACATAACCAATATGTGACATGGTTCTGAATGAATGGAATATAATATTCATATGTCACAATACATGGTAGTACTATGATACATGTTGGTATTTCAATGGTACACGTCCAAAAACCTATTAACATGAATATTGAACATGAATATTTAGGAAATATTTAAAAAACATGGTAGTTGAATGGTACACATCCAAAACCCACTGTAATACTATGGTGAATGCCCAAAAACATGGTATTACCATAGTAAATATAAAAAAAACATGTTAATTCAAGGGTACATGTTCAAAAAACATGGTATTACCTTAGTAAATATCCAAAAAACATGGTATTACCATAGCAAATATCCAAAAAACATGGTAGTACCATAGTAAATAGTCAATTAACATGGATTACCATAGTAAAAATTCAAGAAACATGGTTTTACCATAGTAAATATTCAATAAACATGGGATTACCACAGTAAATATCCAAAAAAACATGGTATTACCATAGTAAATAGTCAATAAACATGGATTACCATAGTAAATAGTCAATTAACATGGATTACCATAGTAAAAATTCAAGAAACATGGTATTACCATAGTAAATATTCAATTAACATGGTATTACCATAGTAAATGGTCAATAAACATGGATTACCATAGTAAAAATTCAGGAAACATGGTATTACCACAGTAAATAGTCAATAAACATGTTATTACCATAGTAAATGGTCAATAAACATGGATTACCATAGTACAAATTCAAGAAACATGGTATTACCACAGTAAATATCCAAAAAACATGGTATTACCATAGTAAATATCCAATAAACATGGTATTACCATAGTAAATAGTCAATTAACATGGATTACCATAGTAAAAATTCAAGAAACATGGTATTACTATAGTAAATATTCAATAAACATGGTATTACCATAGTAAATGGTCAATAAACATGGATTACCATAGTACAAATTCAAGAAACATGGTATTACCACAGTAAATAGTCAATAAACATTGATTACCATAGTAAAAATTCAAGAAACATAGTATTACCATAGTAAATAGTCAATAAACATGGATTACCATAGTAAATAGTCAATAAACATGGATTACCATAGTAAAAATTCAAGAAACATGGTATTACCATAGTAAATATCCAATAAACATCGTATTACCATAGTAAATAGTCAATAAACATGGTATTACCATAGTAAATGGTCAATAAACATGGTATTACCATAGTAAATAGTCAATAAACATGGTATTACCACAGTAAATAGTCAATAAACATGGATTACCATAGTACAAATTCAAGAAACATGGTATTATCATAGTAAATAGTCAATAAACATGGTATTACCATAGTAAATGGTCAATAAACATGGATTACCATAGTAAAAATTCAAGAAACATGGTATTACCACAGTAAATATCCAAAAAACATGGTATTACCATAGTAAATATCCAATAAACATGGTATTACCATAGTAAATAGTCAATTAACATGGATTACCATAGTAAAAATTCAAGAAACATGGTATTACTATAGTAAATATTCAATAAACATGGTATTACCATAGTAAATGGTCAATAAACATGGATTACCATAGTACAAATTCAAGAAACATGGTATTACCATAGTAAATAGTCAATAAACATGGATTACCATAGTAAAAATTCAAGAAACATAGTATTACCATAGTAAATAGTCAATAAACATGGATTACCATAGTAAATAGTCAGTAAACATGGATTACCATAGTAAAAATTCAATAAACATGGATTACCATAGTAAATAGTCAATAAACATGGTATTACCACAGTAAATGTAAAAACATGGTATTACTATAGTAAATATAAAAATGATATTACTATAGTACATATTAAAGAAACATGGTATTACCACAGTAAATGTAAAAAAAACATGATAATTCAAGGGTACATGTCCAAGAAACATGGTATTACCACAGTAAATATCCAAAAAACATGGTATTACTATAGTAAATATAAAAAAATGATATTACTATAGTACATATTAAAGAAACATGGTATTACCATAGTAAATGTAAAAACAAAACATGATAATTCTAGGGAAAATGTCCAAAAAACACTGTAATACTATGGTGAATGTCTAAAACCATGACATTAACATGGTAAATATAAAGAAATGGCATTACCATATAAATGTAAAAAAAACCATGGTAATTCAATGTTACACGTCCAAAACCCATTGTAATACTATGGTGAATGTCCAAAAACATGGTATTGACATATTGATAAAAACATGCTATTACCCTAGAAAATGATCAGAAAACATGATATTACCATGGGACATATCCAAAAACATGGTAATACTGTGATGCATGTTCATAAACCGTAGTTTCATGTCAACGTGAGGGTTAGTGTATAATGACTAATATTTTGTTATGGGTTAAACAAAACTAGGTCACATTTTTAAAGAATCTGATGTGAACCGGAGCATCAATCGGGGGAAGAAAAACAGATGCATAATGTAGGCCAGGGGCGGGGCCTGTGTGGGAGGGGCGGGGCCAGTGGTATCTCACAGGTCAGCCCAGCTGGAGACCAGCCGCTTTCACCGTTACTGTGACAACTGCGAATCTCCCGTGAGATTAACAGATGCACATATAGGCCGAATCGTACATCAGGATGTGATATGTAGTTTAAGTGTGTGTGTGTGTGTGTGTTACCATCATCATCATCATCATGTTAAGTGCTGTTTTACAAGCTGCTGGTACCATAAATCAGCACTTTTCTGCACTAGTAGCTGTCTCATCTAACACTCGGTGTTGCTTATAAAACTTTGGCAAATTTTGCCTTTAGTCCAGAATGAGGTTCCCTCAGGGAGATCCGCAGAAGTCTGCATAATTAACATTTGTGTCTCTGTGAGAGAGGGAACATTTACTTGCTAATTCCTCATAATAGTCAGCTTGGTTTATCCTGTGTTGCTGCGGTTCTGCTGTAAAACTGCAAACGGAAACGCGTCTGAATGAGAGCGAGTAATACAGCGCTGGCGTACACACCTTTATTGATTTGCATTTGTTCTTGTCGCTCTGGGGAGATGCTGTGATCAGATGCACATTACGGGAACTTCACAGCCTGTTGGACTGTCCTTCATTCAGGCGTTTGGAAGATCCGGCTTTTTATCCCTAAAACTTCAGTGATAGGGTGTGGCTTACATTCCTATCCATGAGGAATTGATTGGAATGTGATTGGAAAATAGGAAGGATTAATAATGCCGGAGAAAAAGGATGTAAATAGTCGATTCTGCTTAAGTTTTAAACCTTCTAGAAGATTTATTCTAGAAAATGTGCCATGTTAAAGTAATAATTTTGCCAATGTACACATTTACCTGTGGAATGTGATGACAAAATGGAAGTAGCAACTGATTTTTTTCTCTGTATTGTGACGGACGTCTGAGTGAATCTATGTAGGGCGGGGCTTAGTCCTAGGAATCAGTTGATGATTGGATGTTGAGATGAGGGTGTGGCTCTCAAAAAACAGGCGGATTCTAAAAAGGGGCGGGGTTTAAACAGACCATGTGATTGGAGAAGTTCTGCATATGTCAGAGAGAAGTTATGGTGATGCTAGTGATTAATCGTTCACAGTTATCATTCAAAAACATGCTTGCCTTGTGTGCCATAGTATTATGATGGTTTTGGACGTGTACCATTGAATTAATGTTATTTTTTACATTGACTGTGGTAATACCCTGTTTTTGGACATTCACCATAGTATTACTATGGGTTTTGGAGGTGTACCACTGAATTACCATGTTTTCTCAACATTTACTATGGTAATACCATGTTTTTGGACATTCACCATAGCATTCCAATGGTTTTTGGATGTGTACCACTGAATTACCATGTTTTCTCAACATTTACTATGGTAATACCATGTTTTTGGATATTCACCATAGTATTACTATGGGTTTTGGAGGTGTACCATTGAATTACCATGTTTTTTTTAAACATTTCCTGTGTTAAAACCATGTTTTGGACATTCACCATAGTATTATGATGGATTCTGGACATGTACCATTGAATTATATATATTTTTTGGACATTTTCCCATGTTAATACCCTGTTTTTGGACATTTGCCATATAGCATTCCAATGGTTTTGGGATGTGTACCACTAAATTACCAGGTTTTCTCAACATTTACTATGGTAATACCATTTATTTACAATTTCCCATGGTAATACCATGTTTTTGGATATTCACCATAGTATTACTATGAGTTTTGGAGGTGTACCATTGAATTACCATGTTTTTTTTTTACATTTCCTGTGTTAAAACCATGTTTTGGACAGTCACCATAGTATTATGATGGATTCTGGACATATACCATTGAATTATCATTTTTTGGGACATTTTTCCATGTTAATACACTGTTTTTGGACATTCGCCATATAGCATTCCAATAGTTTTTGGAGGTGTACCATTGAATTATAATTTTTTGGGACATTTTATCATGTTAATACACTGTTTTTGGACATTCACAATAGTATTACTATGGGTTTTGGAGGTGTACCATTGAATTTACCATGTTTTATGAGCATTTACCGTGGTAATACCATGTTTTTTTATATGTACTATGGTAATACCATATTTTTAGGCATGTTCCACATGTACCAGAGAGAACTTGATGTTCTGATTAAAAATGAAACGTATGCATGGATGAATCATTCATAACTAGATCAAAACAGGCAATTAGAGAATAGCGGACTTTAAGTGTTCTAGATCGATTCTTGTAGAGAACCAGCCAGATTGTAATTCCGACCTGTGAAGTTCCTAAAAAGGCCAGTGAGGCTCCTGGAAGCATTTTAGAGGGGATTTTAGAGATGGCGTCTAATTAAAATTCAGTCCTGCCTTGGGAGCCGGTAAGAATGTCACCAACATCTCTGAGAGTTTTCACAGAATCAGACCGATTCCGTCTGCTGCCCTGAAAATACACCAAAGGCAAACGGAAATTTTAGCAGCGACTGGAGTTTGAATTTGTCAAATCATGACTTGGACGTTTTGTTCTCTGTGAGACTCGACTCATTAGCAGGCGCTCGGGAGCATCATTCATATTAATTCTCACGGCTGGAGCGTCTCTCCTCATCCCTGGAACACCGGCACGTCCCACACATCAGTAATCCTGTCACGGGTCTCTCTGGCTTCCAGGAGCGAGGGTCTGTGCACCTGAGGTTCTTCCCAGCGCGTCTCGCCTCATCAGGGCTTGTTGGTTCCCTCAGTAATGTCTCGTGTTGTTGATTCCAATCTACTCGTGCTGCATATGTGACCTCATTTTTCACCAGTGCGTCTCATATTTCATAAACTGGGCTGCTGGAGAACTATAATTAACAGAAGAGACTCCAGGGAGTCGTTGGGATAAACCGCATGTGTACGAGCGAGCTGTTGAACATTATTTGGTTACATGTGTTACGTATATATTTAAATCCACTATAATCATGCATTGATGAATGTGCTTAATTGTATGGTACAGTGATGTTACTGTGATATGTATCATGGTACTGAATGAAGAGCATATTCAATTATTCATATGACACGATACATGTTCAAATGCATGGTATTAACATGGGAAATGTCCAAACATCATTGTAATACTATGCTGCATGTCCAAAAGCATGGTATTAACATGGGACATTATTTAAAAAAATGGCATTACTACTATAGTAAAAGTCAAAAACATGGTATTATCAGGGTGAATGTTTAAAAAATACATGGCATTGCAATGGGAAATGTGTGAAAATGGGGCAACATGTCAAAAACTTGGTGATATCGTAGGGGATGCTCAAAAAATGTGGGATTTTAATGATACATGTCCAAAAATCATTTGGTACATTTCATAAAACATGCTGGTATTAACATGGAAACGTATTTTTATTGGTATTACCATGGTAAATGTTCAGAAAAACATGGTATTACCTTTGGAAATGTTTAAATACCACCATGGAACATACGGAAAGCGTAGTATTTCAATTGTCCAATTAATACTATGTTGCATGTCCAGAAACATTGTATTAACGTGGAAAATGTTAACAAAACATGGCATTATTATAGTACATGTTCAAAAACAATGTAATGCTAGCATGGTGCATGTCAAAAAAACATGCTATTACCAAGGTAAACATATAAAAAACTGGGGATTAAATGTCCAAAAACATGGTAATACTATGTTGCATGTCCAGAAACATGGTATTTACATAGGAAATGTTCATAAAAACTTGGCATTACTATAGTACATGTTTAAAAACATTGCAATGCTAGCATGGTGCATGTCAAAAAACATGTTAAAATATTAAACAAAAAGAAAACACGGTTTTACCATAGTGAATGTTCAAAAAACATGGAATTTTAATGCTACAGTACATGACTAAAAATCATTTGGTACATGTCATAAAATATGGTATTAACATGAAAATTGTGGTACCATAATTACTATGGTAATTATTACCATAGTAAATATTCAATAAACATGGTATTACCATAGTAAATGTTCAATAAACATGTTATTACCATAGTAAATGTTCAATAAACATGGTATTACCATAGTAAAAATTCAATAAACATGGTATTACCGTAGTAAATGTTCAATAAACATGGTATTACCATAGTAAATGTTCAATAAACATGTTATTACCATAGTAAATGTTCAATAAACATGGTAGTACCATAGTAAATATTCAATAAAAATTTTATTACCATAGTAAATATTCAATAAACATGGTATTACCATAGTAAATATTCAATAAACATGGTATTACCATAGTAAAAATTCAATAAACATGGTATTACCATAGTAAATGTTCAATAAACATGTTATTACCATAGTAAATATTCAATAAACATGTTATTACCATAATAAATATTCAATAAAATGTTATTACCATAGTAAATATTCAAATAAACATGGTATTACCATAGTAACAATTCAATAAACATTGTATTACCATAGTAAATGTTCAATAAACATGTTATTACCATAGTAAATATTCAATAAACATGGTATTACCATAGTAAATGTTCAATAAACATGTTATTACCATAGTAAATGTTCAATAAACATGGTATTACCATAGTAAAAATTCAATAAACATGGTATTACCGTAGTAAATGTTCAATAAACATGGTATTACCGAAGTAAATGTTCAATAAACATGTTATTACCATAGTAAATGTTCAATAAACATGTTATTACCATAATAAATATTCAATAAAAATGTTATTACCATAGTAAATATTCAATAAACATGGTATTACCATAGTAAAAATTCAATAAACATGGTATTACCATAGTAAATGTTCAATAAACATGTTATTACCATAGTAAATATTCAATAAACATGTTATTACCATAGTAAATATTCAATAAAAATGTTATTACCATAGTAAATATTCAATAAACATGGTATTACCATAGTAACAATTCAATAAACATGTTATTACCATAGTAAATGTTCAATAAACATGGTATTACCATAGTAAATATTCAATAAAAATGTTATTACCATAGTAAATATTCAATAAACATGGTATTACCATAGTAAATATTCAATAAACATGGTATTACCATAGTAAATGTTCAATAAACATGGTATTACCATAGTAAATATTCAATAAACATGGTATTACCATAGTAAAAATTCAATAAACATGGGATTTTAATGGTACATGTCCAAAAATCATTGTAATACTATGGTATATGCCATTAAACATGCTATTTACAAAAAAAATTATAATTCAGTGTCATGTCCATAAAAAACATGGTATTAGTTTTTGTCCAAAAATACTTCCTGTCTGTCAGTGATGTCATTGTGTCATTTGTGCTGCTGAGCTGATGTGACTTTGTCAGGACGCCCAGCAGCACTGCATTAAAATTACAGCCATAATGAATAAATGAAGACATGAGACACTAATCAGAGAGAGAGTGTGTGTGTGTGTGTGTGTGTGTGTGTGTGTGTGTGTGTGTGTGTGTGTGTGTGTGTGGACTGGTAATCCCTACGGTATGGGGACAAAATGTCCCCACAAAGATGGCAATATCCAAATTTTTGTCCTTGTGGGGACATTTTTTGGTCCCCATGAGGAAAACATCTTATAAATCACACTAAGTGATTTTTTTGAAAAAGTAAAAATGCAGCATGTCTCCTGTGATGGGTAGGTTTAGGGGCAGGGGCAGTGTAGGGGATAGAAAATACGGTTTGTACAGTATAAAATGCATTACGCCTATGGAATGTCCCCATAAAACATGGAAACACAACATGTGTGTGTGTGTGTGTGTGTGTGTGTGTGTGTGTGTGTGTGTGTGTGTGTGTGTGTGTGTGTGTGTGTGTGTGTGTGTGTGTGTGTGTGTGTGTGTGTGTGTGTGGACTGGTAATCCCTACGGTATGGGGACAAAATGTCCCCACAAAGGTGGCAATATCCAAAATCCTTGTCCTTGTGGAGACATTTTTGGTCCCCATGAGGAAAACATCTTATAAATCACACTAAGTGATGTTTTTGAAAATGTAAAAATGCAGCATGTCTCCTGTGATGGGTAGTGTGTGTGTGTGTGTGTGTGTGTGTGTGTGTGTGTGTGTGTGTGTGTGTGTGTGTGTGTGTGTGTGTGTGTGTGTGTTTGTGTGTGTGTGATGGGTAGTTTTAGGGGCAGGGGCAGTGTAGGGGGATAGAATATATAGTTTATATGGTATAAAAACCATTACGCCTATGGAATGTCCCCATAAAACATGGAAACACAACATGTTTGTGTGTGTGTGTGTGTGTGTGTGTGTGTCTCACCGCCATATCACACCCTTCCCCTGCATGTAACACTGTGAAACCGCACCAACCTAAACTAGCATCTCTGTTACATACTAACACGTCCGTGAGCGGCGGATGCTTCCCGTATTATCGATTAGCTCCATGCCCTTGGTGAACGACTCCCAGCGGTCTCGCAGGCCAGGCTGGTCGTGGTCCACACCCGCAGGGTTTGAAACGGACTTAATGCGCCAATAAATCTTTGTTCTAATCAAAGCGGCTTTATCGGTGTGCGGGGAGGAAAGTGATAAGTCTGCGTTTGGACATGTGCTGTAATGACGGGCCGTAACGGACGGAATACAGATTCAATCTCACGCATTATGAGGCCGTAAAGACAGCAGGTCAAGCGTTCGTTTGCTTTACAGATTTGTCAGCCATGAGCGTGCTAATAAGGAGGAAAGCTTGTTAAACGCGTGCACGAGAGCGTGATGATGATGCCACTATCTGTACCGCGGATCAGGAGGAAATCATTTAATACGCCATTTTAATTCATTTGATTAAGGGTTATTATAGTGAAAATCTATTCTTGAAATAAAATAAACTTTAACTGAAATGAAAAAAATATATTTAAAATTATATTAATTAGGTGTGTGAGTGTGTGTGTGTGTGTGTGTGTGTGTGTGTGTGTGTGTGTGTGTGTGTGTGTGTGTGTGTGGACTGGTAATCCCTACGGTATGGGGACAAAATGTCCCCACAAAGATGGCAATATCCAAATTTTTGTCCTTGTGGGGACATTTTTTGGTCCCCATGAGGAAAACATCTTATAAGTCACACTAAGTGATGTTTTTGAAAAAGTAAAATGCAGCATGTCTCCTGTGATGGGTAGGTTTAGGGGCAGGGGCAGTGTGTGTGTGTGTGTGTCTGTGTGTGTGTGTGTGGGTAGGTTTAGGGGCAGTGTAGGGGATAGAAAATACGGTTTGTACAGTATAAAATGCATTACGCCTCGCCTATGGAATGTCCCCATAAAACATGGAAACACAACATGTGTGTGTGTGTGTGTGTGTGTGTGTGTGTGTGTGTGTGTGTGTGTGTGTGTGTGTGTGTGTGTGTGTGTGTGTGTGTGTGTGTGTGTGTGTGTGTGTGATGAGTAGGATTAGGGGTAGTGTGTGTGTGTGTGTGTGTGTTAGCTCAGGGCCCCAGACAAAGTTTAGCTCAAGGCCCCCACAGACAAAGTTTTGCTTAGGGCCCCCAGACAAAGTTTAGCTCAGGGCCCCAGACAAAGTTTAGCTCAAGGCCCCACAGACAAAGTTTAGCTCAGGGCCTCCAGACAAAGTTTAGCTCAGGGCCCCCAGACAAAGTTTAGTTTAGGGTCCCCAGACAAAGTTTAGTTTAGGGTCCCCAGACAAAGTTTAGCTTAGGGCCCCCAGACAAAGTTTAGTTTAGGGCCCCTCAGACAAAGAATGGCGCTAATGAGGAAAAAAGCTTGTTAAAACATGTTTCCTCTACAAAATAATGCCGTTATTATCCGTAACACGCTTCAGAATGAGACCAAAAGCCCTTGTTGCATCCATCCGCTCCTCCTGACACTTGTTCTGCATCTCCCGCCGTCTGTAATCCACAAACTGACGTGCTTAAGCAGATTAACGAGTGTACCTGTTCAAGGCCTGTAAACACTTCTGACGGCATAAAAGCAGCGTAAAGCAGATTACATCCGCTCGCTGTCACAACATATGAGCGCTTGGCTGTGTTTGTATATGCGTTGGATCATTCTCTGGAAGCGATTCCTCTCCTGAATGCAATATAAAGGCCTCTGAAGTGTATTTGTGTTTGTGATGACGTTAGCGTGTCCTTTATCCAGCGAATGCCACGTCGAATCAAAGCTTTTGGAGAAGAGAGAAGCGAAGCGCCACAGCTCATGATCGCTGGAGCTGATCACACCAGCCTGACCGATCTGTGTCTCTCTCTCTACAGTCCTCACATGGTGACGGAGTACATGGGCATCAGGAACGAGAGTTTGATGAAGATGGCCGCTGTAGGGACGTGGATGGGCGATTTTGTGACCGCGTGGATGGTGAGACTCCAACTTGTCCTCATGAAACCACACTCAAAACCTGTTTTACTTCTGTAATTGATTGGGATGGACTTGTGGAGTAAAACGCGGAACAGCTTGATGGAGAAAGTTTTGATGAAAGATTTACTGACATGTTTCTGAGAAAAAACTGAGAAATCTTTTGAAGATGCTAATAAAATATGACAAAAACTCCTGTCAGAACAAACCCATCTTGATAATGTCAGATCACTTTGATTGAAAGTGGATTTTACCATGTTTTTAATTCAGGAAACTTACAAGGTTAAACTATATTATCTACAATACCACAATCACAAATTGTGGTGTTTTATTAGTTTAGCTGGACCCACTTTATATTAGGTGTCCTTAACTACTATGTACTAACATTTTAATTAATAATTTGATACATTGCACTTATTGTGTACATACATGTTTTTACATTGTATTTACATTTTAAAAAATACCTGCATGTAATTACATCTGTAATTAATTTCTGTAATTACATTTGTAATTACACAGTTGACACTTCTCTTACACCTATCCCTACCCTTAAACTGACCCATCCCACCACACCTGTCCCTAACCCTACCCTTAAACTAACCCATCCCACCACACCTGTCCCTAACCCTACCCTTAAACTGACCCACACCACCACACCTGTCCCTAACCCTACCCTTAAACTTACCCATCCCACCACACCTGTCCCTAACCCTACCCTTAAACTGACCCACACCACCACACCTGTCCCTAACCCTACCCTTAAACTTACCCATCCCACCACACCTGCCCCTAACCCTACCCTTAAACTTACCCATCCCACCACACCTGTCCCTAACCCTACCCTTAAACTGACCCATCCCACCACACCTGTCCCTAACCCTACCCTTAAACTGACCCACACCACCACACCTGTCCCTAACCCTACCCTTAAACTAACCCATCCCACCACACCTGTCCCTAACCTTACCCTTAAACTTACCCATCCCACCACACCTGTCCCTAACCCTACCCTTAAACTTACCCATACCACCACACCTGTCCCTAACCTTACCCTTAAACTTACCCATCCCACCACACCTGTCCCTAACCCTACCCTTAAACTGACCCATCCCACCACACCTGTCCCTAACCCTACCCTTAAACTGACCCACACCACCACACCTGTCCCTAACCCTACCCTTAAACTAACCCATCCCACCACACCTGTCCCTAACCTTACCCTTAAACTTACCCATCCCACCACACCTGTCCCTAACCCTACCCTTATACTGACCCATCCCACCACACCTGTCCCTAACCCTACCCTTAAACTGACCCACACCACCACACCTGTCCCTAACCCTACCCTTAAACTAACCCATCCCACCACACCTGTCCCTAACCTTACCCTTAAACTTACCCATCCCACCACACCTGTCCCTAACCCTACCCTTAAACTTACCCATCCCACCACACCTGTCCCTAACCCTACCCTTAAACTAACCCATCCCACCACACCTGTCCCTAACCTTACCCTTAAACTTACCCATCCCACCACACCTGTCCCTAACCCTACCCTTAAACTGACCCATCCCACCACACCTGTCCCTAACCCTACCCTTAAACTGACCCACACCACCACACCTGTCCTAACCCTACCCTTAAACTGACCCACACCACCACACCTGTCCCTAACCCTACCCTTAAACTAACCCATCCCACCACACCTGTCCCTAACCCTACCCTTAAACTTACCCATCCCATCCCACCACACCTGTCCCTAACCCTACCCTTAAACTGACCCATCCCACCACACCTGTCCATAACCCTACCCTTAAACTTACCCATCCCACCACACCTGTCCCTAACCCTACCCTTAAACTAACCCATCCCACCACACCTGTCCCTAACCCTACCCTTAAACTTACCCATCCCACCACACCTGTCCCTAACCCTACCCTTAAACTTACCCATCCCACCACACCTGTCCCTAACCCTACCCTTAAACTTACCCATCCCACCACACCTGTCCCTAACCCTACTCTTAAACTGACCCATCCCACCACACCTGTCCCTAACCCTACCCTTAAACTTACCCATCCCACCACACCTGTCCATAACCCTACCCTTAAACTTACCCATCCCACCACACCTGCCCCTAACCCTACCCTTAAACTTACCCACACCACCACACCTGCCCCTAACCCTACCATTAAACTGACCCAACCCACCACACCTGCCCCTAACCCTACCCTTAAAATGACCCATCCCACCACACCTGTCCCTAACCCTACCCTTAAACTGACCCATCCCACCACACCTGTCCCTAACCCTACCCTTAAACTTACCCATCCCACCACACCTGTCCATAACCCTACCCTTAAACTTACCCATCCCACCACACCTGCCCCTAACCCTACCCTTAAACTTACCCACACCACCACACCTGCCCCTAACCCTACCATTAAACTGACCCAACCCACCACACCTGCCCCTAACCCTACCCTTAAAATGACCCATCCCACCACACCTGTCCCTAACCCTACCCTTAAACTCACCCATCCCACCACACCTGTCCATAACCCTACCCTTAAACTTACCCATCCCACCACACCTGCCCCTAACCCTACCCTTAAACTTACCCACACCACCACACCTGCCCCTAACCCTACCCTTAAACTGACCCATCCCACCACACCTGCCCCTAACCCTACCCTTAAACTGACCCATCCCACCACACCTGTCCCTAACCCTACCCTTAAACTGACCCATCCCACCACACCTGCCCCTAACCCTACCCTTATCCCACCTCAATATCAGCAAAGGTGTTTTGCAACACAATATGAACACAGTAAGTACATTGTACTTATATTTTTATGTAAGTACATAGTAGTTAAGGCCACCTAATATAAAGTGGGGCCGTTTAGCTGTATGTCATGTGACCATTACCCAACATCAGACAACCGTGAACATGCAAATGTTAAATTATTGAAGTATTTACTTCAAATATCAGGGGGAGGTTTAGGTCAAAGGTTGTTTGGCTGGCAATAAAATATTGTGCACCAATGAATGGTTCTCAAGTAACACCAGGGATGTGAATTAAAGTAAAACGTGTGAATTATAATTTCATGTTGACTTGAGCAACTTTAAAGCTGCATGAAATTGTTTTATGAGAAATCTTGACCTTGACTAACCTTCCCCGCATCTGACGAGCCACTCGAATGTTTCTGTAATTATTTGTTAGTAATTGGCTCTGGAGGAAAGGCGGCGGAGGTTCCCAGAGGCGGTGGAGGGTATGTGACATTAGAGATCGCCTAAACCAGCAAAGCCCCAAAACCTCTGGCAGGAGCTGCGATAAAACCACAGAGACTCGCCACATCGAGAAAGCAATAACATCCTCCTTACAGCAGCAGCCACAAAACAGGGAAATTAATAACGCTTGAGAAATATGATTAAAATGATGCTCACTCTCACTGGAAGCCATTAATGTCTCATCTAGTTAAAACTTCATTTTCAACAGGGAAATAATTTTACATGTAATAGTTTTGTTAATGCTTAACAATCAAAGCTACTTATTATTAACTAACGGGACCTTACTATAAAGTCTTGCCATAGTTTTGTATAAATATACATACATACACCGATCAGGCACCTCGAAACATGGACTCCACTAGACCCCTGAAGGTGTGCTGTGGTACCAAGATGTTAGCAGCAGATCCTTTAAGTCCTGTAAGTTGTGAGGTGGGGCCTCCATGGATCGGACTTGTTTGTTCAGCACATCTCACAGATGCTCGATTGGATTGAGATCTGGGGAATTTGGAGGCCAAGTCAACACCTCAAACTCGTTGTTGTGCTCCTCAAACCATTCCTGAAGCATTTGTGCTTTGTGTCAGGAGCATTATCCTGCTGGAAGAGCCACACCAGGGAATACCGTTTCCATTAAAGGCTGTACATGGTCTGCAACAATGCTTAGGTAGGTGGGACGTGTCAAAGGAACATCCACATGGATGGCAGGACCCAAGGTTTCCCAGCAGAACATTGCCCAAAGCATCACCTCCGCCGGCTCGCCTTCTTCCCATAGTGCATCCTGGGGCCATGTGTTCCCCAGGTAAGCCACACACACACCCGGCCATCCACGTGATGTAAAAGAACACGTGATCATCAGACCAGGCCACCTTCTTCCATTGCTCCGTGGTCCAGTTCTGATGCTCACGTGCCACTGTTGGTGCTTTCGGCGGGGTCAGGGGTCAGCATGGGCACCCTGACTGGTCAGCGGCTATGCCGCCCCATACGCAACAAACTGCGATGCTCTGTGTATTCTGACCCCTTTCTATCAGAACCAGCATTAACTTCTTGAGCAGTTTGAGCTCCAGTAGCTCGTCTGTTTGATCGGACCACACGGGCCAGCCTTCGCTCCACACGTGCATCAATGAGCCTGGGCCGCCCATGACCCTGTGGCCGGTTCTCCACTGTTCCTTCCTTGGAGCACTTTTGATAGATCCTGACCACTGCAGACCGGGAACACCCCACAAGAGCTGCAGTTTTGGAGATGCTCTGACCCAGTCGTCTAACCATCACAATCTGGCCCTTGTCAAACTCGCTCAAATCCTTACGCTTGCCCATTTTTCCTGCTTTTAACACATGTTGACAAAATGTTCACTTGCTGCCTAATATATCCCACCCACTAACAGGAGCCGTGAGGAAGAGATCATCAGTGTTATTTACTAATCAGGGTTCATAATGTTACGCTTGCTCGGTGTATGATTAATTATATTTTGAAAATGTTTCATGAAAAGCCCCTATGTATGCGGTTGTTTTGTCATTTTAATATGTAACCTCTTTTGATCCCATGTTGACCTTTAAGGCTTCGTTAAACATGGAATTTTTGGAATCTCATCATCAGAGTGACGGTTAAACTGACAGCTGTCACTCAAACTGTTTGACAATTTTTCTTTACCCTCTGTTTGTAAACTATAGGCACTATTATAAATGTTGACAATCGTGGTGATGAAAACAAGGTTTTCCCAAGTTCACTCAGGGAAACAAACAATCCTTACGATGATATCCGGCATCAAAGCGCTTTTCTCAGTGACACGCAAGTGCAGGTGTAGTTCAGATCAGCTGGGATGCGTGTGTGTGTGTGCGTGTGCGTGTGCGTGTGCGTGTGTGTGTGTGTGTGTGTGTGTGTGTGTGTGTGTGTGTGTGTGTGTGTGTGTGTGTGTGTGTGTGTGTTTCGGGACATTAGTATTCCTGTGTTCAAACTGCAGCGATGAACAAAAGAGAGGAGGAGAAAAAGAGAGGGATAAAAGGAAGGAGGGAGAGAACAGAAAGACGAAGGGCGAAGGAGCGTCTCAAAGTGCTGAATCGAGACATTACCGACGGCGTCTACATGCCATTAATTCAGCCCTTCATCTCGTCACAGGCGGCTGCCGTTTGGCTGGGACGTGATGAAAGATTTACAGATTTATTTCACTTTCTCTTTCCCTCCCACAGTTTTCGGTCTTTCTTTTCTGAAGGAGCGGATCCCTCACCAGGGTGACCTTAGACAGGCGTTACGGCTCACTGCGCAGTGTGCACACTCAGTAGGGCGTAACTGTAGTTCACTTGACAAACACAGATGATGCATAAACCACACAGATTAGAGGTTTGTATATGGCATAATAAATATACCATAATGTCATGTATGTAGATATATTTGTCTTTCTATTTTATTCATAATTCTTTCTTTTATTCATTATTTTCTTTATTTTATTCATATTTTAATAAAAATTAATGGTAAATGACTACTGAAATAAAAAAAGGATATTAAATATATTTTAATATTTAATATGCAATTTTGTAAAAAGTCCTTAAACTTATTTTATTTCAGTTAGTTGCCAAGGCAACATTTCTCTTTTCATTTTGCATACAAAAATATTAAAATATATATTTTTAAATAACAAAAAAGGAAATTATTAATTTTAGTTGCAATGAAAATGGAAAGTGAAAATAAAAGCTAATTAAAAATATTAATAAAAAAGATTATAGTAATCTCAATAATACTAGAAATACTATTTCATGAAAATATTTTAGAAATGTAGAAAAATGACTAAAACTTAAACTGAATTAAATTAAAAATTGCATAGTAAACTGCAAAAATAGAAAAATAAAAAATACTAAAACTATAAAGTTGCAATGAAAAGAGAAAATGTGAAAATAAAAGCTAATTCAAAATATTAATTCAAAATATTATAGTAATGTCAATCATACTAACATTTTATTTATTTAACAATAAGTCATTTTACAGTAAAACAAAAGAAAAATGTATTAATTAAAATTATTATGGTAATGGTATACTAAAATAATGACTTTACAAGTCAATTTGCAATAAAAAAAAAGTAATTTTACAAATGTTGTATTTTCTTACAAAAACAGGCACTGATTGAGAAATGTATTAGGAAATAAATAATATATTAAAGAAGGTTAATAGAAATACTATTACATGACAATATTTTAGAAATGGAAGAACTTTTATTTAGTTTTTACTGTTTTAGTATCATTTACATAGGTTTATTTTTTATATTTAGATAAAAATAGGCAATATAATATAGTATATAGTTAATTAATGTAATATAATATAGTTTTAGTCATTTAATTTGAGTGTTTTATTTGTATTATTTCTGTTTCTGTTATTTGTGTTTCAGCTCATGGTGAATTTATTTCACGCAGCACATTGTTTCGTTTGAGGATGATGACCCTGGCAGTGTTACTGTGACATGTGAAGTAAATAAGGACTGTTTGTTTGTTTCCAAGGTGACAGACATGATGCTGCAGGACTCTCATTACCCGGAC
>CM040913.1:2933629-2996129 GCA_023029165.1 Gobiocypris rarus
ACGTTCCCACACACACAATCACACTCACACACAAACACACTCACACACAAACACACACATACTCTCAAACACTAACACACACACACACTCTCTCTCACACGCAGTTGCCAGGTTTTGGGTAGTTGAATGGATGTTGCTATGCAGTTGCTAAGATGTATTAAATCGTTGCCAGGATGTTGCTGTGCTGTATCTAAGGGGTTTGGGGTAGTTGTCAGGATGTTTCTATGCAGTTGCTAAGGTGTATTAGGTAGTTGCAAGGTTATGATGCCATGTTTTGGGATGATGTTTGGCCACAGGTACTTTAGTAATTAAAGTTATTTTTGTGTTGCTATGCAGTTGCTAGGGCGTGGGTTCTCTGTTAAAGGTACTACTAGCGAGGCTTGACTGTTCACATGAGAGTGAGTGTATGCAGGGTTTTCTCTACAGTAGATGTTTATGTATTCTGCACATCTGAAGTGTGTACTGTACACACAGTAGCGCTGTGATGTGTGATGTTGTACTGTAACACCTGAAGGCTGTGTGTGTTTGAGATCTGTAGATTTGCCCTTGTGTTTCCAGGACTGGGAGTTTCCTCACTTCATGGGCGATCTGGACATGAACCTGCCGGGTCTCTCCACCACCCAGCTGAAGATCAAACTGCCCGTGTGCAAACGCGTCTTTAAAGAGGAGTATCACATTCACATCACGGGTAAACCAGCACACTTGTTCCTTAAGTAGGGCACGACAGGAAATACAGCGTGGACACAGTGATGCCAATGAATCAAGTGGTAGTGCTTTAAACTGACGTTCGGGACAGGACGGATGAATTAATTCCTTTCCCAAAGGGACGTGCTGTCAGAATATTAGCTCGTTAGATACATCTCTTTATAATTATGTGTTTGGAGGCAGCAATCGTAATGCATACTAATTAGTATTTGCTCATCTGTAAACTTGCGTTTATATAATGGAGTCAGTAAATCTGACAGTGTCTGAGTGCCGCTGTGATTCGCTCACTGTACCGAAGCCTGATGGCCATCCTGGGAGTAGATGATCGCTCCCTCGAGGCGCGGGGAATGGCCTTCCTGCTCAGCCGTTCAGAAAAGTCTTTAACCTTATTGTTAGCATTCGACAGGAGCTTCACATGAGCGCTTTAACAACAGCAGCCATTAGAAACCTCAGAAACACACTATAGCGGTTCACCTTGATGTTGCTATGCTGTTGCTAGGGTGTTTTATGTCGTTTCCAGGATGTTGCTATGCCGTTTGTAATGTGTTTTGGGTGGTTACCAGGGTGTTATGCAGTTGTTAAGGTGTTTTAAATGGTCACCAGGGTGTTTCTATGCGGTTGTTAAGGTGTTTTGGACGATTACCAGGATGTTGTTATGCAGTTGTTAAGGTGTTTTAGGTGGTTACCAGGATGTTGCTATGCAGTTGGTAAGGTGTTTTGGGTGATTACCAGGATGTTGCTATGCAGTTGTTGAGGTGTTTTGGGTGACTACCAGGGTGTTGCTATGCAGTTAAGGTGTTTTGGGTGATTACCAGGGTGTTTCTATTCGGTCGTTAAGGTATTTTGAATGCTTACCAGGGTGTTGCTCTGTGGTTGTTAAGGTATTTGGTTAATTACCAGGGTGTTGTTATGCAGTTGTCAAGGTGTTTAGGGTGATTACCAGGGTGTTGTTATGCAGTTGTCAAGGTGTTTTGGGTGATTACCAGGGTGTTGCTATGCAGTTGTTGAGGTGTTTTGGGTGACTACCAGGTTGTTGCTATGCAGTTAAGGTGTTTTGGGTGATTACCAGGGTGTTTCTATTCGGTCGTTAAGGTATTTTGAATGCTTACCAGGGTGTTGCTCTGTGGTTGTTAAGGTATTTGGGTAATTACCAGGGTGTTGTTATGCAGTTGTTAAGGTGTTTTGGGTGATTACCAGGGTGTTGTTTTGGGTGATTACCAGGGTGTTGCAATGCAGTTGTTAAGGTGTTTTGGGTGATTACCAGGGTGTTGCTATGCAGTTGTTAAGGTGTTTTGGGTGATTACCAGGATGTTGCTATGCAGTTGTTAAGGTGTTTTGGGTGACTACCAGGTTGTTGCTATGCAGTTAAGGTGTTTTGGGTGATTACCAGGGTGTTGCTATGCGGTCGTTAAGGTATTTTGAATGCTTACCAGGGTGTTGCTCTGTGGTTGTTAAGGTATTTGGGTAATTACCAGGGTGTTGTTATGCAGTTGTCAAGGTGTTTAGGGTGATTACCAGGGTGTTGCTATGCAGTTGTTAAGGTGTTTTGGGTGATTACCAGGGTGTTGTTTTGGGTGATTACCAGGGTGTTGCTATGCAGTTGTTAAGGTGTTTTGGGTGATTACCAGGGTGTTGTTTTGGGTGATTACCAGGGTGTTGCAATGCAGTTGTTAAGGTGTTTTGGGTGATTACCAGTGTGTTGTTATGCAGTTGTCAAGGTGTTTTAAGTGGTTACTAGGGTGTTGCTATGCGGTCACCAGGGTGTTGTTATGCGGTTGTTAAGGTTTTTTAATGATTACCAGGGTGTTGCTATGCATTTTCTAGGGTGTTTATGTAGTTTCAAGTCAATTAAAGTCTATCTTTATTGATACAGATATTATAAGCATATACACACTAACCTACTGAGAGAGTCTGACTATATAAATATTTACTTATACATACAAATATAAAAATATACAAATGCTTTCACATTAACACTGTACATGTGCAAAGAGAAACATGGTAAGGCAAGCAGCTGGCTGGGGAACAGTGCAAGATGAATTTAGTGCATGAGCATGTAAAACAAACATATGTAAGAGTCTTTTTGTATGTGTCACAATTGACCAGGGCACTCCAACCCGGACTGTTGTGACAGTATGATTATGTACACCATAGTGTGAGTAGAAAGTGTCTAGTGCACATAGAGAGAGTGTATTTACTACAGGTGGTTTATACAAGCCCACTCACCTGTGTGTAGGACTCTCAGAATTCCACAAAGAGTTTCAGACAGTTTTTGTTTTTCATGTGATGTGGTATGGTTGGGGGGGGTTTGGGGGCAGCTGAGACAGTCCATGTTTCAGGAGGTGGGTGCGGTGATTTCAGTTCAGGGCTCTCACAGCCTGGGGGAAAAAGCTGTTGGGCAGTCTGGTGGAGCGAGCTTTGATGCTCCTGTACCGTCTTCCTGATGGTAGGAGCTGGAAGAGACTGTGGGAGGGATGGGTGCTGGTTCTTTGCTGTAGCATCGTATGCAGAAAAAGTCTGCTGGAGGGTCTTGCGGTCTGCTGCGCTACTGTTCCCATACCTGACAGTGATGCAGCTGGTCAGCAGGCTCCCAGTGGTTCCCCTATAGAATGTGGTGAGGATGGATGGAGGGAGATTTGCTCTTTTCAGCCGGTGGAGAAAGTGTAGGCGCAGTTGTGCCTTCTTGGAGAGTGACGTGATGTTGGTGGTCCAGGTGAGAGCCTGTGTGATGTGCACCCCCAGAAACGTAGTGCTGCTGACTCTCTCCACAGTCGAGCTGTCGATGGTCAGTGGGGGGCGATCAACAGAGTTTCTCCTGAAGTCCATCACAACCTCTTTAGTCTCTTTAGGTTTTTATGTGGTGCATGACTAACCTCTCAAAGCACTTCATCATGATTTGTGTCAATGCTATGGGACGGTAGTCATTTAGACAGGACATGTGATTTTGTGGTACTCATATGATGGTAGTAGATTTGAGACGTGTTGTTCCAGAATGTTGCTATGCAGTTGCCAAAATGCTGCTGTGTTGCTAAAGTGTTTTGAGCAAGTTGCTATGTAGTTATTAAAGTAGTTGTGTAAGTTACTAGGATGTTGCTATGCAGTTGCTATTGTGTGAGTAGATGCCAGGACATTGCTATTCAGTTGTAAAGGTGTTTTATGTCGTTTCCAGGGTGTTGCTATGCAATTGCTATTGTGTGAGTAGATGCCAGGACATTGCTATTCAGTTGTAAAGGTGTTTTATGTCGTTTCCAGGGTGTTGCTATGCAGTTGCTATTGTGTGAGTAGATGCCAGGACATTGCTATTCAGTTGTAAAGGTGTTTTATGTCGTTTCCAGGGTGTTGCTATGCAGTTGCTATTGTGTGAGTAGATGCCAGGACATTGCTATTCAGTTGTAAAGGTGTTTTATGTCGTTTCCAGGGTGTTGCTATGCAGTTGCTATTGTGTGAGTAGATGCCAGGACATTGCTATTCAGTTGTAAAGGTGTTTTATGTCGTTTCCAGGGTGTTGCTATGCAGTTGCTATTGTGTGAGTAGATGCCAGGACATTGCTATTCAGTTGTAAAGGTGTTTTATGTCGTTTCCAGGGTGTTGCTATGCAGTTGCTATTGTGTGAGTAGATGCCAGGACATTGCTATTCAGTTGTAAAGGTGTTTTATGTCGTTTCCAGGGTGTTGCTATGCAGTTGCTATTGTGTGAGTAGATGCCAGGACATTGCTATTCAGTTGTAAAGGTGTTTTATGTCGTTTCCAGGGTGTTGCAATGCAGTTGCCAAGATGCTGCTGTACAGAGTTTCTAAAGTGTTTTGAGTAAGAGTAAAATGTATTTGTGGTAGTTGCTAGGATGTAACTATATGGTTGTAAGGGTGTTTTAAGTAGATGCCAGAACATTGCTATGCAGATTTTAAGGTATTTGGGGTAGTTACAGGGTGTTGCTATGCTGTTGTTAAGGTGTTTTGGGTAGTTACAGGGTGTTGCTATGCTGTTGTTAAGGTGTTTTGGGTAGTTACAGGGTGTTGCTATGCTGTTGTTAAGGTGTTTTGGGTAGTTACCAGAATGTTGTTGTAGTTTTTAAGATGTTTTAGGTGGTTACCAGGGTGTTGCTATGCTGTTGTTAAGGTGTTTTGGGTAGTTACCAGAATGTTGCTATGCCATTTCTATGGTGTTTGTTTTGGGTACAGTAGTTTCCAGGATGTTACTATGCAGTTGTTAAGGTGTTTTGGGTAGTTACAGGGTGTTGCTATGCTGTTGTTAAGGTGTTTTGGGTGATTACCAGGATGTTGTTGTAGTTTTTAAGATGTTTTAGGTGGTTACCAGGGTGTTGCTATGCTGTTGTTAAGGTGTTTTGGGTAGTTACCAGAATGTTGCTATGCCATTTCTATGGTGTTTGTTTTGGGTACAGTAGTTTCCAGGATGTAACTATGCAGTTGTTAAGGTGCTTTGGGTAGTTGCCAGGATATCGCTATGCAGTTGCTAGGGTGTTTTATGTAGTTTCCAGGATGTTGCAATGCAGTTGCCAAGATGCTTCTGTACATAGTTGCTATAAAGTGTTTGAGTAAGTTGCTATGCAGTTATTAAGGTATTTGTGGTAGTAACTAGGATGTTGCTATGCAGTTGTTAATGTGTTTTGGGTGGTTACCAGGGTGTTGCTATGCTGTTGTTAGGGTGTTTTGAGTAGATGCCAGAACATTGCTATGCAATTGTTAAGGTATTTTGGGTAGTTACAGGGTGTTGCTATGCAGTTGTTAATGTGTTTTGGGTGGCTACCAGGGTGTTGCTATGCTGTTGTTAAGTTGTTTTGGTTGATTACCAGGATGTTGTTATGTAGTTGCTGAGGTGTTTTAGGTGGTAACCAGGGTGTTGCTATGCTGTTGAGAGGGTGTTTTATGTAGTTACCAGTAGGTTGCTATGCAGTTGCTAGGGTGTTTTATGTACTTGCCAGGATGTCCCAATGCAATGTTTTCCGTACGTGTCTGACTCAGAAATACACTGGGATGAAATCCCAACACGCTGATGTTTCATCTTCTCTTTTTTTCTATCTCAGGTAAATGGTTTAATTACGGAATCATCTTCCTGGTCCTCATCCTGGACCTCAACATGTGGAAGAACCAGATCTTCTATAAACCCTATGAATACGGTCAGTACGTGGGTCCAGGAGAGAAGATCTACACTGTGGAGGATCCGGAGACGCTGACGGACTTCAACCGCAGCACGCTGACCTGGGAATGGCGCTCCACCAACATCGACCCCCGCACCAACCGCACATACGTCGAGAGGGACATGTTCCTCCACAGCCGCTATGTGGGCTCCAGTCTAGACGTGCAATGCCTGGCATTCATCCCGAGTCTGGCTGCTTTCGTGCTCTGTGGGTTCTTCATCTGGCTGTTCGGCCGCTTCCAAGACAGCGAGACGTTCCCCGAGAACCAAGATAATAACTATGAGCGTATCAAGCGCAAGTCGCCATCTGATCTGGGAGTCACTCCAGAGGAAGTGCACATCACCATGAGCGAGGCCATCAAGAGGAGTGGGACGCCCATGTTGCTCTTGGTAGACACTCATCATTTTGGGTCATCAAACAACTCCATGTCACCATGTTCAAACGAGACCCAGGAGATGCAACCCAGTGTAGCAGATGACAGTGCGGCCCATGAGGATACCACTGATGTCAAAAAACTGACCCCGTGACCTCAGCCAGAGGGCAGATCAACTCTAGGAATACTTGCTGAGATCCTCAACATTGTTTGGTGTCGGGTTAGTCCAACAAACTTCCAAAATATGTTGCTTATTGGTAGGGCTGCCCCCTAATAGTTGACTAAACTTTAGTCGACGAGAAGAGGCTTAGTTGACCAAAATTGTATTAGTCAGTTAGTTGCAGAAAAAAACTCTTAGTGGAAATTACAGTATGTCGGGCAGGAAATTCAAACGTTCATCCGTCATCCATCAACCTCAAATATGACTTATCACTTGAAAGCAACGCTCGCTCTAACGTTATCTTAATCTTAATCTATTATTAGGCACATATCCAAGTGTTCCGGCACAATCACTTGTGTTTATTTTCCTGACAACAGCGAAACCGACTTAAAATACTAGTTTTTGGTCATACAGATAAGAGTAATGCATCATTCGAGGGGTCTGCTTTTATTTGTGTGAACTCACAATAACAACAACACGTTGTGCTTTTGTGAATTACTTTCTGCTGTCTCGGGCTCAGTGAACTGCAGCACGTCACAAAAATGAACCGAAACTCAGCATACTTGCCTCACAAGACATGAGAAATATATCAATGGAAGGCTTGAAATGTCTACTTTTAAACGAATTCGAGCTGCATGATCCTGGATACATTGAGAATCACAATTTTTTTGTTTCAAATAGAGATCACGATTCTGAACAGACAACTAAACAAAATAACAATTTATAGTTTCTGACAAAATGTTAATTGCTGCAGTCAAATGTTTATTTAATTTGAATTATTTTTTCATTTATTTATTTATTTATTTATTTATTTATTAATCTGTTTGAGTGAATGATTCAATGACTCACTCATTAAGACTTCACTTATTTCATTACTGCATGAAACAGCATTTTTTAACAAATCTCTTGAATGAATGATTCAATGACTCACTCATAAAGACTTAACTTGTTTCATTACTGGATGAATCAGTGTTTTTGAATGAATCTCTTGAGTGAATGATTCAATGACTCACTCATAAAGACTTCACTTGTTTCATTACTGGATGAATCAGTGTTTTTTAACAAATCTCTTGAATGAATTATTCAATGACTCACTCATAAAGACTTCACTTGTTTCATTACTGGATTAATCAGTGTTTTTGAACAAATCTCTTGAATGAATGATTCAATGACTCACTCATAAAGACTTCACTTGTTTCATTGTTTGATGAATCAGTGTTTTTGAACAAATCTCTTGAATTAATGATTCAATGACTCACCCATAAAGACTTCACTTGTTTCATTACTGGATGAATCAGCATTTTTGAATGAATCTCTTGAATTAATGATTCAATCTTTCATTGCTGGATGAATCAGTGTTTTTAAACAAATCTCTTGAATGAATGATTCAATGACTCACTCATAAATACTTCACTTGTTTCATTACTGGAAGAATCTGCATTTTTGAAGGAATCTCTTGAATTAATGATTCAATGTTTCATTGCTGGATGAATCAGTGTTTTTGAATGAAATATTTTGAGTGAATGATTCAATGACTCACTCATAAAGACTTCACTTGTTTCATTACTGGATGAATCAGCGTTTTTAAACAAATCTCTTAAATGAATGATTCAATGACTCACTCCTAAAGACTGCACTTGTTTCATTACTGGATGAATCAGTGCTTTCTAACAAATCTCTTGACTGAATGATTCAATGACTCACTCATGAAGACTTCAGTTGTTTCATTACTGGATGAATCATTGTTTTTAAACAAATCTCTTGAGTGAATGATTCAATGACTCACTCATATAGACTTCACTTGTTTCATTACTGGATGAATCATTGTTTTTAAACAAATCTCTTGAGTGAATGATTCAATGACTCGCTCATAAAGACTTCACTCGTTTCATTACTGGATGAATCTGCATTTTTGAATGAATTTCTTGAAGGAATGATTCAATGACTCACTCATTAAGACTTCACTTGATTCATTACTGGATGAATCAGCATTTTTAAACAAATCTCTTGAATGAATGATTCAATGACTCACTCATTAAGACTTCACTTGTTTCATTACTGGATGAATCTGCATTTTTGAATGAATCTCTTGAATGAATGATTCAATGACTCACTCATAAAGACTTCACTTGATGCATTACTGAATGAATCAGCATTTTTAAACAAATCTCTTGAATGAACGATTCAATGACTCACTCATTAAGGCTTCACTTGTTTCATTACTGGATGAATCTGCATTTTGAATGAATCTCTTGAATGAATGATTCAATGACTCACTCATAAAGACTTCACTTGATGCATTACTGGATGAATCAGCATTTTTAAACAAATATCTTGAGAGAATGATTCAATGACTCACTCCTAAAGTCTTCACTTGTTTCATTACTGGATGAATCTGTGTTTTTGAATGAATATTTTGAGTGAATGATTCAATGACTCACTCATTAAGACTTCACTTGTTTCATTACTGGATGAATCTGCATTTTTGAATGAATCTCTTGAATGAATGATTCAATGACTCACTCATTAAGACTTCACTTGTTTCATTACTGAATGAATCAGCGTTTTTGAACAAATCTCTTGAATGAATGATTCAATGACTCACTCATAAAGACTTCACTTTTTCATTACTGAATGAATCAGCGTTTTTGAACAAATCTCTTGAATGAATGATTCAATGACTCACTCATTAAGACTTCACTTGTTTCATTACTGAATGAATCAGCGTTTTTGAACAAATCTCTTGAATGAATGATTCAATGACTCACTCATAAAGACTTCACTTGTTTCATTACTGAATGAATCAGCGTTTTTGAACAAATCTCTTGAATGAATGATTCAATGACTCACTCCTAAAGACTTGACTTGTTTCATTACTGGATGAATCAGTGTTTTTGAACAAATCTCTTGAATGAATGATTCAATGTTTCATTGCTGGATGAATCAGCATTTTTGAAAGAATCTCTCAATTGAATGATTCAAAGACAAATACATTTTTAACAGGCACTTGTCACCACGTACTGACATAACGCCATAATCCATACAATCTTTATTAGAAGTGTCTTGGTAATTTGCTCTATTTTGATAGCTTTTCTAGTGTGTTTACATCTGAACTCTAAACTTTTATTCCAGTACTTCTGTGATTATTTGAATATTTGTAATAATCTAAATCTAAAACAAACCAATTCGAAATGAAAAGATATGTCACGGCATCTTTGCATGTAGTCGACACTGACTCAAAAAACACTAGTTTATTAATAAAAAATTAAAATGTCTTCTTGCTATTTTTTTACAACATTCATAATCATAAATTTACCGGTGTGTGCTGCGATCTTTATGCGTGCTCTCGAGCGTGACTAGGCTATATATTATGACTATATACTATATTAAAGGCTCATTATCATTCAGTATTGCACCAGTATATATTTAAGTAATTACATTAATATAAACATGTGATTTGTCGACAAAACGAATGACTACCAGTCGACTAGAATCATCTTTAGTTGGGGGCAGCCCTGCTGATGGGCTAGTTTTAAAATTTCTATTTTTTTTATTAATGTTTTCAGCGATCGTGCACATGGCACCAACCTTTTGAACTCAAACTTTCAAACGTTCCTCAAAACGTCCCTCACGGACGCTGGTCTATGGTGCTGGATGTTTGATTTTTGTACGTCTTTTTAAGTATATACGCCTGTGCCTACATGGATAAAACACTGTCCTTACAGTGAACGCATGGCATGATGGTCATGAAAATACTCTTAATGAACACCCAAAGCTGTGCCTTCATTAACTAACCTGTGCGTGGGATGTAGCTCCTTATCTGTTGAACTATTTATCAGTTATTCAAACACCAAACTGCTGTGCCACCAAATATATGTTCACATGCATGTGTTGGAAAATCTGTTCGGATTGGTTCAGCCAAAGCAATGCCATCTAAAAAACGTTGGCTTAGTCTTTTATACTTGTGTTGTTTTGAAATCTTCACCACAGTGTTTTGTTCTGACCATGTTTGTCCTGTGTGTTTTTTCTGATGATGAGCAGGTGAGCTTCTCTTAAAATGTTTGGATGGTAAATATCCTCGTCAAACCCTGTTATCAATAAACGACCTTGTTTTGACACGCAGGTACCGTGTTATTTCAGAGGTTGCATGTTATCGGTGGAAATGGTTCTTCTCGTATCGAGGTGCTTCCAAAGTGGCGCCTGCTGGCGGTCCACTGTGACCTTGTTGCCAAGCAACCCCTGAGGGCCGGCCTGCATCCAGATGTCGATCCGGTTCTGCAGAAAGTGGCAATCAAACCCTTTTATAGGAACTTTGGGTAAACAGCCATTAGGCACCATTACAGGTCAAAACACAAGGGTTTTTTTCACTAAAGGCGATGTATTGAAGCTTTCAGAATCTGCATGCAGCTCCATATGTGGCCACTCTCAGCGTTTGAGACGTGTAGAAGTTTCTTTAAAAACAGTTCACTTCATAATATAGATCTTCTGTGTTGCTCTCTTTTTCTCAGTCTTTTCTTTACAACAGATGTAAACCTGAAATTTCTTGCTGCATTTGTACAGCGTTCAATCTCCACACAGCACAATTCTTATCTCCTGTTTGGGGAATCTGGACTTTTGTTGTTGTTGTGGATGATAAAACCTCATGCTGGTAAATCTGTTCCTCACCATCCGACTGTAAGTACGCCCCCTAAATTTCAATATCTGTGATTATGGAGAGAAATTAACTATTGATTTATTTGCAGTGCACAGACGGACATGCAATACTGTTTTAGCAAATCAAAAAGATATGGATAGAGGGGAAAATGACATGATTTAACCCCTGAAAACCTACAGCTGAACAGTGCAAATAACCATCTCCTTTAGGAAAAGCTCGCATGTAGTTCTCATGAAGGATGCCCAATAATATGCCTAATGTGGAGTAATTTTGAAAACTCTTGATTGTTCATCGACAAAGACATCTGAAATGCTTTCTTCATTTACTAAAATATTTGATGTGTGGTAAAATTGCGCTAATGAAGCAAACGAAGATTCATTTTAATAGTGACATTTACATGCACAACAAAGCTCTTATTAATATTAGAATAATCATAATCTGGTTTTTCACAATAAAAGTATTTTTATAAACAAAAATATAAAAATTCTGCTCACAAAACATTTTAGTTCCCAGAGAAACTTAGTATTCGCTCGCAAAATGTTTTACGTTCCCATGAGAAACAGCATTCGCTCGCAAAATGTTTTACATTCCCTGAGAAACTTAGCATTCGCTCACAAAAGATTTTGCGTTCCCAGAGAAACTTAGCATTCGCTCATGAAAGCGTTTTCCGTTCCATGAGAAACTTAGCATTCACTCACGAAACGCGTTTTCCGTTCCCATGAGAAACAGCATTCGCTCACAAAACGTTTTACGTTCCCATGAGAAACTTAGCATTCGCTCACAAAACATTTTACGTTCCCAGAGAAACTTAGCATTCGCTCACAAAACGTTTTACATTCCCTTGAGAAACTAAGCATTCACTCACGAAAGATTTTGCGTTCCCAGAGAAACTTAACAATCGCTCACAAAACGTTTTACGTTCCCATGAGAAACTTAGCATTCGCTCACAAAACATTTTACGTTCCATGAAACTTAACATTCACTCACGAAACATTTTACGTTCCCATGAGAAACTTAGCATTTGCTCACAGAACGCGTTTACATTCCACTGAGAAACTTAGCATTCGCTCACAAAAGCGTTTCACGTTCCCGCGAGAAACTTAGCATTCGCTCACAAAGCGTTTTAAGTTCCCATGAGAAGCGTAGCATTCGCTCACAAAAGCGTTTCGTTCCCATGAGAAACTTAGCATTCGCTCACTAAATGTTTCGTTCCCTGAGAAACTAACCATTCACTCACGAAAGATTTTGCGTTCCCAGAAACTTAGCATTCGCTCGCAAAATGTTTTCGTTCCCAGAGAAACTTAGCATTCGCTCACAAAACGTTTTACGTTCCCATGAGAAACTTAGCATTCGCTCACAAAACGTTTTACGTTCCCATGAGAAACTTAGCATTCGCTCACGACAGGTTTACGTTCCCATGAAAAACTTAGCATTCGCTCACAAAAGGTTTACGTTCCCATGAGAAACTTAGCTCGCAAAATGTTTTTACATTCCCAGAGAAACTTAGCATTCGCTCACAAAAGATTTCGCGTTCCCAGAGAAACTTAGCATTCGCTCATGAAAGCGTTTTCCGTTCCCATGAGAAACTTAGCATTCACTCACGAAGCGTTTTCCGTTCCCATGAGAAACGTAGCATTCGCTCACAAAACGTTTTCCGTTCCCATGAGAAACTTAGCATTCGCTCACAAAACGTTTTCCGTTCCCATGAGAAACTTAACATTCGCTCACAAAACATTTTACGTTCCCAGAGAAACGTAGCATTCGCTCACAAAACGTTTTCCGTTCCCATGAGAAACTTAGCATTCGCTCACAAAACATTTACGTTCCCAGAGAAACTTAGCATTCGCTCACAAAACGTTTTACATTCCCTTGAGAAACTAAGCATTCACTCACGAAAGATTTTGCGTTCCCAGAGAAACTTAACAATCGCTCACAAAACGTTTTACGTTCCCATGAGAAACTTAGCATTCGCTCACAAAACATTTACGTTCCGCAGAAACTTAGCATTCGCTCACAGAACGTTTACATTCCACTGAGAAACTTAGCATTAGCTCACAAAACGTTTACGTTCCCATGAGAAACTTAACATTCGCTCAGAAAATGTTTTACGTTCCCATGAGAAACTTAGCATTCGCTCACAAAACGTTTTACGTTCCCATGAGAAACTTAGCATTCGCTCACAAAAGCGTTTACGTTCCCATGAGAAGCGTAGCATTCGCTCACAAAGCGTTTTATGTTCCCAGAGAAACTTAGCATTCGCTCACTAAATGTTTCGTTCCCCTGAGAAACTAAGCATTCACTCCACGAAAGATTTTGCGTTCCCAGAGAAACTTAGCCTTCGCTCGCAAAAGCGTTTCACGTTCCCAGAAAAACTTAGCATTTGCTCACAAAACATTTCGTTCCCATGAGAAACTTAGCATTCGCTCACAAAAGCGTTTCACGTTCCCATGAGAAACTTAACATTCACTCACGAAAGATTTTGCGTTCCCAGAGAAACTTAGCATTCGCTCACAAAAGATTTTGCGTTCCCATGAGAAACTTAACATTCGCTCACAAAAGCGTTTTCCGTTTCCCATGAAACAGCATTTGCTCACAAAAGCGTTTACGTTCCCATGAGAAACTTAACATTCACTCACGAAAGATTTTGCGTTCCCAGAGAAACTAAGCATTCGCTCACAAAGCGTTTCGTTCCGCATGAGAAACTAAGCATTCACTCACAAAAGATTTTGCGTTCCCAGAGAAAGCGTTTATTCGCTCACAAAATGTTTTACGTTCCCATGAGAAACTTAACAATCGCTCACAAAAAGCGTTTACGTTCCCAGAGAAAGCGTAGCATTCGCTCGCAAAACGTTTTACGTTCCCATGAGAAACTTAGCATTCGCTCACAGCGTTTTCCGTTCCGCGAGAAACTTAGCATTCGCCAAAAGCGTTTCGTTCCCATGAAAACTTAGCATTCGCTCACAAAGCGTTTCGTTCCCATGAGAAACTTAACATTCACTCACGAAAGATTTTGCGTTCCCAGAGAAACTTAGCATTCGCTCACGAAAGATTTTACGTTCCCATGAGAAACTTAACAATCGCTAACAAAGCGTTTCGTTCCCAGAGAAACGTAGCATTCGCTCACAAAGCGTTTACGTTCCCATGAGAAACTTAACAATCGCTCACAAAGCGTTTTACATTCCCAGAGAAAGCGTAGCATTCGCTCACAAAAGCGTTTACATTCCGTGAGAAACTTAGCATTCGCTCCACGAAAGGTTTTACGTTCCCATGAGAAACTTAGCATTCTCACAAAAGATTTTGCGTTCCCAGAGAAACTTAGCATTCGCTCATGAAAGCGTTTTCCGTTCCCATGAGAAACTTAGCATTCACTCACGGCGTTTTCCGTTCCCATGAGAAACTTAGCATTCGCTCACAAAAGCGTTTACGTTCCTGAGAAACTTATCATTCGCTCACAAAACGTTTTCCGTTCCCAGAGAAACTTAGCATTCGCTCACAAAACGTTTTACATTCCCTTGAGAAACTAAGCATTCACTCACGAAAGATTTTGCGTTCCCAGAGAAACTTAACAATCGCTCACAAAACGTTTTACGTTCCCATGAGAAACTTAGCATTCGCTCACAAAACATTTTACGTTCCCATGAGAAACTTAACATTCGCTCACAAAACGTTTTACGTTCCCATGAGAAACTTAGCATTCGCTCACAGAAGCGTTTTACATTCCACTGAGAAACTTAGCATTCGCTCACAAAAGCGTTTCGTTCCGCGAAACTTAGCATTCGCTCACAAAGCGTTTTAAGTTCCCATGAGAAGCGTAGCATTCGCTCACAAAAGCGTTTCACGTTCCCGCGAAACTTAGCATTCGCTCACTAAATGTTTTACGTTCCCCTGAGAAACTAACCATTCACTCACGAAAGATTTTGCGTTCCCAGAGAAACTTAGCATTCGCCGCAAAATGTTTACGTTCCCAGAAAAACTTAGCATTCGCTCGCAAAACGTTTTACGTTCCCATGAGAAACTTAGCATTCGCTCACAAAATGTTTTACGTTCCCATGAGAAACAGCATTCGCTCGCAAAACGTTTTACGTTCCCATGAGAAACTTAGCATTCGCTCACAAAAGGTTTTACGTTCCCCTGAGAAACTTAGCATTCGCTCGCAAAATGTTTTACATTCCCCTGAGAAACTTCGCATTCGCTCACAAAAGATTTTGCGTTCCCAGAGAAACTTAGCATTCGCTCATGAAAGCGTTTTCCGTTCCCATGAGAAACTTAGCATTCACTCACGGCGTTTTCCGTTCCCATGAGAAACTTAACATTCGCTCACAAAAGCGTTTTCCGTTCCCATGAGAAACTTAGCATTCGCTCACAAAACGTTTTCCGTTCCCATGAGAAACTTAACATTCGCTCACAAAACATTTTACGTTCCCAGAGAAACGTAGCATTCGCTCACAAAACGTTTTCCGTTCCCATGAGAAACTTAGCATTCGCTCACAAAACGTTTTACGTTCCCAGATAAACTTAGCATTCGCTCACAAAGCGTTTACATTCCGTGAGAAACTAAGCATTCACTCACGAAAGATTTTGCGTTCCCAGAGAAACTTAACAATCGCTCACAAAAGCGTTTTCGTTCCATGAGAAACTTAGCATTCGCTCACAAAACATTTACGTTCCCATGAGAAACTTAGCATTCGCTCACAGAACGCGTTTTACATTCCACTGAGAAACTTAGCATTAGCTCACAAAAGCGTTTCACGTTCCATGAGAAACTTAGCATTCGCTCGCAAAATGTTTTACGTTCCCATGAGAAACTTAGCATTCGCTCACAAAATGTTTTACATTCCCATGAGAAACAGCATTCGCTCGCAAAACGTTTTACGTTCCCATGAGAAGCGTAGCATTCGCTCACAAAAGCGTTTTATGTTCCCAGAGAAACTTAGCATTCGCTCACTAAATGTTTCACGTTCCCTGAGAAACTAAGCATTCACTCACGAAAGATTTTGCGTTCCCAGAGAAACTTAGCCTTCGCATAAAGCGTTTACGTTCCCAGAAAAACTTAGCATTTGCTCACAAAACATTTTACGTTCCCATGAGAAACTTAGAATTCGCTCACAAAGCGTTTACGTTCCCATGAGAAACTTAGCATTCGCTCACAAAAGATTTCGCGTTCCCAGAGAAACTTAGCATTCGCTCACAAAAGATTTTGCGTTCCCATGAGAAACTTAACATTCGCTCACAAAAGCGTTTTCCGTTTCCATGAGAAACTTAGCATTTGCTCACAAAAGCGTTTACGTTCCCATGAGAAACTTAACATTCACTCACGAAAGATTTTGCGTTCCCAGAGAAACTTAGCATTCGCTCACAAAACGCGTTTCGTTCCCCATGAGAAACTAAGCATTCACTCACAAAAGATTTTGCGTTCCCAGAGAAACGCGTTTATTCGCTCACAAAATGTTTTACGTTCCCATGAGAAACTTAACAATCGCTCACAAAGCGTTTCGTTCCCAGAGAAAGCGTAGCATTCGCTCACAAAGCGTTTCGTTCCCATGAGAAACTTAGCATTCGCTCACAAAAGCGTTTTCCGTTCCCATGAGAAACTTAGCATTCGCTCAAAGCGTTTTCGTTCCCGCGAGAAACTTAGCATTCGCTCACAAAGCGTTTACGTTCCGCATGAGAAACTTAACATTCACTCACGAAAGATTTTGCGTTCCCAGAGAAACTTAGCATTCGCTCACGAAAGATTTTACGTTCCCATGAGAAACTTAACAATCGCTAACAAAAGCGTTTCGTTCCCAGAGAAAGCGTAGCATTCGCTCACAAAAGCGTTTCACGTTCCCATGAGAAACTTAACAATCGCTCACAAAACGCGTTTTACATTCCCAGAGAAACGTAGCATTCGCTCACAAAACGTTTTACGTTCCCAGAGAAACTTAGCATTCGCTCACAAAACGTTTTCCGTTCCCATGAGAAACTTAGCATTCGCTCACAAAACGTTTTACGTTCCCATGAGAAACTTTGCATTCGCTCACGAAAGATTTTGCGTTCCCAGAGAAACTTAGCATTTGCTCGCAAAAGATTTCGCATTCCCAGAGAAACTTAGCATTCGCTCACAAAAGATTTCGCGTTCCCAGAGAAACTTAGCATTCGCTAACGAAACATTTTGCGTTCCTCGCAAGATACTCGCAAAATGTTTTGTGAGCGAATGCGAAGTTTCTCTGGGGAACACAAAATGTTTTGCACACATTTTAAAGCTAGCAGTGACTTTAAAATGTGTATTTTAGGTATGGGAAAGGCATATTTTGAGTTTTTATATTTGGACATGGTCATTGGGCTAGTTTTGATTACCAATTGAGGGGCTATTTTTGTTAAGCAGACCTGGCAACCCTGAAAAGCACTGGCTTGGAACAACATGTTCCAATTGTAATATTAACAACATGTAATATTTTTAAAACCAGAATATAGACAATGACGTGCATGCAAACATGGTTAGTGAGGATATCACTTGAAATTGAGATGTATATTCTGTGGTGAATTTGATGCTCATCTCTGATTGTTCGAGAGCCAGACGTCGACTTCATCTCCACCGTGAACTTGAGATCTGGCAGACACCTTCAGCTCTTAAATTGAGTTGTGCTCGGTGAGGCTGTTCTCCGGGTTTCCTGCAGATCGCCTGTCATGTCAGGCCTTACGAGATCACAGTACGGAAAGACTCAAGCTCCTGACGTATGCTGACAGAGATGGAATCGCTCCTCTGTCAGACTTCCATCACGATGGTTCCTGAGGCGCGACTGGGAATGTAGCGTGTCAGCTGTAGTGTTCCTGGATGGAGGGAAGCTCATAAATTGGAATTCCATCGCTGTCCGGGTCTAGGCAGACGACAGGAGCGACACAGCAAATCCCCGTACGAAGCCAGTCACTTTTTTTTCAGAGAAAACCCAGGAGCCTTAATTTCCCAGTCTCTCCCTCCGTTCGATTTCCTTTTCCAGTGATAGAAAATGGTCCATTTTTATCAAGCATGCTGCAGGGAAGGTCAGGAGAATATCAGACTGTCCTTGAGACGCGCGTTAATGAGCGGTTACACGGCTTAAGCCGTTAACGGTCTAACAGCGATGTTCCAAATTTGCGCAGAGAAATAAATAAATAAAAGTCGCGACACTGTTTTTCCTCAACAGCAGCTGCAGACGGAAGATAACTTCAGCACGGACTGTGGGAGCTGATAGGAAATCACACTCTTACTGTTTATTACGAGAAAACCTGAAGAACGTTTCTTTCTCAGGCGTTTGTCAAGACCGAGTATCTTTCACGTAAACCACCCTCGTGTACAATCGATCACTTTTTGGCTCCATCTGTTGTAAAAAGAGCTGAGGCCTGTTGCATAAGTTGCTTAGTCTTGTACTACTAGTGTTTTTTCTGGTCATAGCAGTCGACCCAGAAATGAAAGTTCTGTCATTTACTCCTCATGTTGTTCCAAACCTGTTTTCTGCAGAACACAAGAGATATTTTTGAAGAATGTTGGGAAGCAAACAACATTGGACACCATTGTGGAAAATACATTTGGGGTCACGTACCCCTCTAATTCAGTCCAAATTCGGTGCATGCTTGATGCTAATTGAATTATGTAAGTCACTTTGGAATACCAATTGCAGCATGTTTTAGATGAGGGTAAATATACAACTTATATTCTGGAAAAATAAGTAGTAGGTCAGGCTAGTTCCTAAAACACAAGTTTAACATAATGTCTGTGTTTATACAACTGGTCCACTAAACCAGCTAGAACCAGCAAATCACGTGAGAATATGCTCTGAAACATTTCTAAATGCACATTTAATGGACCTTTTTTGCAGTCGTTTAACAAAACAATCTCTATAACCAGATTGTACATGATAAATTATGCTACTAAATGTAATCCTAGCATTTGCCAGGGTACGATTATCAACAGAGTGGATCATTTACCGTGTTTTACACCCCTGTCTCTGCAAGCGTTTTACATGTTATATAGGAACTTCGACTCATTAAAGAATTTTACTTGCTAAACATTGAATGTTTATCATTAACTACATACATTTCCCACCGTTTTTGACATCATATGTTCCCAAAGTGAATGTCTGAATGTCATTCTGTATTTCTTCAGGTTTGAAATTGACTTTGCTGTTTGAATCGCAGCATTAGGTTTAGAGGACATTGAACAGGGGCGGGGTTTAGGGCTGTCACTCAAATGATGATTGACATCTACAGCCAATGGGATTCCTCTGAAGTGTAGGTGACTGTAACACACAAGCGTATCCTGACATCATCACTGCGCTGTCGTTAATAGCTAGCAGAAACAGTAATATCAGCTCCCCGTAGGTCGTAGCATCTGTCGCAGTGGGTTCTTCTCTCTGATAGTAAATTGGTCATTTAGGAGCCAGCTGGAATCGGGCCGGTGCATGCTGGGACTCCTATGCCCTGCCGCTGGCCGAGCGCCACATCCAGAGAGAAGCACGCTGGGCACATATGCCACCTGTGCCAAATCAGTCCCGAACACTAGAGGTGGCCAGACACTGTCGTTCTGTGACCGCTGAGGTCCGTCGCTGACACTTGAGAAAGCACAGTCATATCAGAACCATTCACGATCCCTAAAGATCCTTTAGTTGGACACAGACCCCCAAACATGATCATGAGGACCCAGTTTATAATGTGAAAAAGTTGAATACTGTTTATGTTAGGCTTAAGGGGTCCAGCACCGAAGATGCTTAGGCTCCTGGTGTAATCGTTAGTGTTCTTCTTCTTCTTCGATCTCCTATAGCAGCGCTTGTGGGAAAGTTTATGAAATTTGGCACACATATAGAGGATAGTCTGAACTGTCACCACAGCAAATTTAGAGTCTCTAACTCAATCCCTCTAGCGCCACCAACTGTCCAAATTTGCAGTCACATTCATGTTAATAATTTCTAAACCGTAAGGGCTAGCGTTTTTTTGTCATGAACATTTTTCCGGCATTTTTAATTTTCTGAAAAACCTACTTTCTCAAACTCACCCTAGAAGGTTCGTCCCATTCTTACCAAAACTGTCAAAATTGCAAAAAGTTATTAAAAGCTTTTTGATAAACCCAGCTATTGTTGAATAACGCACAAATTAGTTTGATGAAGAATATACAAATTTGGATGCATGACTATCTCCACAACACTTAGCGTATTGAGACAAATATTGGTACATGTAATCACAAGCATGACCTGAGGCAACATGCAGCGTTTCAGCACAACGCCACCTACTGGTCAGGAGTTTGCCCAAAAATAAAAACTGGTCTCTTTCGATTTAGTGGCATCGTTGAATTTTGTCACTAATTGCTATATTTCATAAATGCGTTAGCGTATTATTACGAAATTTGGTATGTTTCATCAGGACCAAGCCCTGAACGTACTCAAAAAAAAAAGTATAATAAAATGTAAAAAAATAAATGCTAATAGCTTTTGATTAATTAAGCCTATTCTAATGAATACTGGTCTTCCGAGAACAATGATGCCAATTATGCCATATTTTTTCGAACTTCTCCTGGACCATTGTTCTGATTTTCCCCAAAATTAGCTCAGATCATCTTCAGATCATGCCAGCTAAAAGTTATTAAAAGCTTTTCTATTGACCAAACCGTTATCAAATAAAGCTTCTACTAATGTCATGGCATGGTGCGAAGCTGATTCTGAGGCCCGAACTCTCCACTGCTTTGCCATATTGACACCAAACTTTATAGATGTCATTGTCTGCTCACAATTATCACACCACACCAATTTGATCACAGCGCCACCTACTGGTCAAAAGTCATCAACTGTTAAATTATATACCAGGGAGTGTATTTTATATCTTACTGTCTTTAACTGCTCATTGTTGCAGTTGGTCTGATGCTTCCAGCCATACTTGCATGACATATTGTGCCATTTTATGCTTGGCCTCTTAATTGCTGCTTTCAGCTATATTATTATTTGTATTTTTATGATTTTTTTTATGCTTAGTTTTTTCTCTAAACTTCCAAACCCCTCATCTACCATATGGGATTTGTTTTTGTGTCTCCATGCAAAAGCCCCTTTGACTTTCATTACATGAGGACATGAGAAAGAACAGACATAATATTCTTTAATTGTTTTCCAAAAGGCAAAGGTCTAATGAATTTGGAATGACATGAGGGTGATTAAATGATGAATAAATCTCCCCTTTTGTCTGAACTGCTCTTTTAAACTACGTCTAAGCATCGCCCTCGTGTTGTGTGTCAGCTCGGACTCAAACTCAGTTCCATGCATGAATTCTTGATCAAACGCAGCAGGCGAGGGGAGTGTTTTTTTGGACACCATCCTGAACCCTGAGCGCATAATCCACAAAAACGGCCCTATCAGCAGATCTCAGCCGAAAGGGAAACACTGCGGCCAAAAAAATCAGAGTTCTTACAGAGAAACAAGCAGTATATGAATGTAATCCACCGTGGAAAACAGCGATGGGATTGATTGCCGTTTGGTGGAGGCATTGAATTGCATGTCACATGGTTAAAATTCAAAGGGTAAATCTGTTCTTGGGGGGGAAAGCATCATGCAGTAAAACTGAATTAGTTGACTTGTTTTCTTGGCAGATTAGTAAACCATAATTGAATAATCAAATCCAGACCCTCAGTTTCATTAGGCAGGAAATCGAACGGACAGAAGAAGTACAAACCTGCTTAGTATTGATGTTCATGTCAGTGAAATGGCTGGGTAAGAGATATGAAATCTCTATTTATGTGTCTACACTGCAAAGAAATGATGTTCTTCCTCAGTGTTTCTGTCTTGTTTTCCAGCGCAAATATCTATAAACATTCTTGAATTGAGATACATTTACTGGAGAATCAAAATGAGTCTTGTTTTCTGACAAATATGTCAAAAGTAAGGGAGTTAACAAGAACAAAAATCTTAATTCAAAGGGAAACAAGGTTATTTTTCTGACCCCACTGGCAGATATTTGTTCTTGTTTTTAAGCACAGACACTTAATTTGTATCATGTTTTGAGTAAACAAGATTTAATAGTCATTTCTCTTCTCCAGTAAATGTGTCTTGATTTGATAATGTTTGGATATTTGTGCTGGAAAACATGACAGAAACACTGAGGAAGAGCATCATTTATTACAGGGTGATTGTGTTTTGAGTATTAAATCTGATGGTTGAATTGTAGATACAACCCACCGTCTCTGATGACCTCTGACCTCTGGAAGATTTAACCCACCGGAGCAGGGCACAGGTGAAGATATGTGTGGGACGAGCATCTGCACCCCAGTGCTTATCATATAACACATATAAGACTTAATCACTTCAATTTATGTACATAAAGAAGCTTCTAATAAATGCTTTAGTATGTCCTTTATTTTGTAAAATGTAAAAGTTGGTTCTGCAATAAGTGTAGAATATCTTCTGCATGTTTAGTCGCAGTCAAGGGCTTGAATCTTTATCTCAAGATGGACCTTGCGCAGCTTCTCCTCCAGCTCTGGCTTCAGACTGAGGTCATGACCATCCATAACCCATCACACACATGATTTTCCATTAAGAGCCGAGGCAGACGAATGAACAGACGTGGAGACGAGACAACAGGTACCATCACACGCCATGCACCATCTCTATCCTTCACCTTTGATCTTGATCTTGTGATTTAAATGATAAACCCTCTGGTGCTGTTCAGCCAGTGTTGACAGAAAGCTTGTGTTGTTTTTCTTCAGTATGAAACTCTGTAAAGGTTTTGGCACTTGCAATGTGAACACAAAATTAAAATCATGGACATGATTCTAAAAGGTCCAGAAATAATTAATCTCTCAGTCCAAAACGAGCACCTGGGACGAATTTCATCTGGTGGAATCACTTGGCCAAACTAAATCTGACTGAAAGCTCACTTTTTTGAGATTTGGAAGACTTTGCTTTGATTTTCATGCAGATTTAGAGCAAAACATGTCTTTGAAAATCTAAATGTGTTTAATTTACTTAATTTAAAGGTTCTGATAAAATGTTAATTGCTGCAGTCTATTAATTTTTTTGAATTAATTATTTAAAAAAGCCATTCGAATGATTCAATGACTCACTCATAAAGACTGCACTTGTTTCATTACTGGATGAATCAGTGTTTTTAAACAAATCTCTTGAATGAATGATTCAATGACTCACTCATAAAGACTTCACTTGTTTCATTACTGGATGAATCAGTGTTTTTGAACAAATCTCTTGAATGAATGATTCAATGACTCACTCATAAAGACTTCACTTGTTTCATTAATGGATGAATCAGTGTTTTTGAACAAATCTCTTGAGTGAATGATTCAATGACTCACTCATAAAGACTGCACTTGTTTCATTACTGGATGAATCAGTGTTTTTAAACAAATCTCTTGAATGAATGATTCAATGACTCACTCATAAAGACTTCACTTGTTTCATTACTGGATGAATCAGTGTTTTTGAACAAATCTCTTGAATGAATGATTCAATGACTCACTCATAAAGACTTCACTTGTTTCATTAATGGATGAATCAGTGTTTTTGAACAAATCTCTTGAATGAATGATTCAAGGACTCACTCATAAAGACTTCACTTGTTTCATTACTGGATGAATCAGTGTTTTTGAACAAATCTCTTGAATGAATGATTCAATGCCTCGCTCATAAAGACTTCACTTGTTTCATTACTGGATGAATCAGTGTTTTTGAACAAATCTCTTGAATGAATGATTCAATGACTCACTCATAAAGACTTCACTTGTTTCATTTCCGGATGAATCAGTGTTTTTGAACAAATCTCTTGAATGAATGATTCAAGGACTCACTCATAAAGACTTCACTTGTTTCATTACTGGATGAATCAGTGTTTTTGAACAAATCTCTTGATTGAATGATTCAATGACTCACTCATAAAGACTTCACTTAATACATTTCTGGATGAATCAGCGTTTTTAAACAAATCTCTTGAATGAATGATTCAATGACTCACTCATTAAGACTTCACTTGTTTCATTACTGGATGAATCAGTGTTTTTGAACAAATCTCTTGATTGAATGATTCAATGACTCACTCATAAAGACTTCACTTGTTTCATTACTGCATGAATCAGTGTTTTTGAACAAATCTCTTGAATGAATGATTCAATGACTCACTCATAAAGACTTCACTTGTTTCATTACTGGATGAATCAGTGTTTTTGAACAAATCTCTTGAATGAATGATTCAAGGACTCACTCATAAAGACTTCACTTGTTTCATTACTGGATAAAAGCTTTAATAGACAGAGCCGAATCATCGTCATTTAATAACGAGATTGCCATCTTTTAACGATTAATCGTGCATCTCTAACTCACATAAAGCAATATATACTTTAAAGCACATTTCAGCTGCATGATTGATTGTTTATATTGCAAAATGTGAACTATATTATCACAGCTGTATGTATAAAGTTAGATGTTTAGTACATCCGGCTATGTCCGCATGCACACAGTATATACTCACATAAAGTGATATATATACAAAAACAAGCTGAAACAATATTGCTCAAATTGAACTATTCAGTCATACAGGTTTGGAACACAAACTTTCCTTTAAATATTTATGAAACATTAGCAGAAAAAAGTATAATGAGCGAATGTTTTAGTTTGGGAAACTGGAGGTGTTTTTCACAGAAGCTGACTGATATCTGTTTCTCTGAAGCACTTTCACACAGTGACCTGAAGGAAAGCACAGTCCTGTTTCCCGAGCGACCTCGACACCTGCTGAATATGCATGTGTCCGCTCTGATGCAGGTCCTGGAGATGCAGTGGAACACTGCTGAATATTCATGCAATATTCAAAACATACAGGAAGAGGAAGCATATTTGGATTCCGCAGTTGTTCCTCTGAATTCCGTTCAAGGGTGAGCCAAGTTTACGAGACGGTCAAGCGTGAATGCTGGGATATTTAGGCTGCTTGAGAGATTGGAGATAATGATGATGTTTCAGGTAGCAGAGAAGGTCACTATTTAATTAGCACACTCGCTGATCACCTCGTAAGGCAGCATTAGCTGAGCGACACATTCGGGAAACGTAACGCGCCGCTAGGGAAAATGAAAGGTCAACGCATCCATAAATGGAAATGGAGATATTTTATTCACCATAAGACAAGAACAAGCCATATAATAATTTAAAATCTAGACAGAAAACAGACACTGAAAGCTAAATCGAAAAAGAAACACAAAATAGCGGCGACTTCCATATCCAGGCAAAAGAGAAATACGATAAGATTTACTCACTAGCTAAGATTTCTACAATCCTGTGATCATCAAAGAGATAAAAATGAAAGAATGTTTTATTCTTTAAACATCCAGTGTGGTCATGCCGGCGTGTGCAGTGCTCGTGTTTCGTTTCTCGTCGTGGGTTTATAGTCCTTGTTTGTGCAGAAATGGCCTCCTCCGGTACGCTGGCGGCGGTCTGATATTATACACCTTTCATATTTGGCATAAATTGGTGGAGAGTTGTGGAGGGGGCGGTCGCGTGAGACTGTACAGGTGCTGTGAGCGTCGAGCGCAGCGACTAAAGACACATGGGATCCACTGAGCAACAGATGTGTCCATTCTGGAGAAGAGGAAAAATACATCACACACTGGAAATACAAGTATAGTAAATAGTCATTTATATACAACAATAGATCAGACTATTTGTGTATTTGATCATCTAATTGAAGTATTAACTGAGTGTTTTTTAGAAATAATAATAATAATATAGCTGAAAGCTGTAATTAATGGGCCAAGCACAAAAAGTTGTCACAAGTTGGCATGCAAGCATGGCTGGAAGCATCAGACCAACTGCAACAATGAGCAATTAAAGACATATTAGGCAAAATTATCAATAAATACACTAGTCACTAGTAATTTGATTGACTGGTTTATCACTTTTGACCAATAGGTGGCGCTGTGACTGAACTGATGCGGTGACATATGCAAAGTTTGGTGTCAATATGCCAAAGCGTTTAAGAGCATTATGCCTCAAATTTGTTGTTGTGGTATACGAAAACCGTTTGGTCTATCAACACAAAATCCAGTTGATAGTTGATACAATTCGATTTTGGTGAAAATGGGACCAACGGTCTAAGAGGAGTTTGAGAAAAGAAACTCAAAATGGCGGACAGGAAGTTCGTCCGACTATGGCAAAATTGGTATCTAGGTTCTCGGCATGATCCAACGAATCTTTTCATTATTACTGCCCCAAAACTATTTGAGTACCATAAGGGCATGGCGCCGAAGAAATATACTGTGTTTTGTAACGATACGGCAATCTGTTTGTTAAATATAGCATTTTAAAATGGCTGCACCAAATCTAAAAAGACCAGTTTTGTGATTTTTCATATCTTCTGACCACTAGGTGGCACTGTGCCAAAACTGTGCAGGTAGCCTCAGGTCATGGTTTTCATAACACACACCAAGTTTGATCTGAATACGCTAAAGCTTTGCAGAGATATAGCCTCACGTTCATTTTGGCGTGCTCTTCGTCAAATTCGTTCGTGCGTTACTCGAGAACGGTCTGACAAATCAACTTCAGTTCCACAACTTTGAAAATGATCGGGTTAAATATTCGTGAAAACGGCATAAAATAAAAAATGGCTGAAAAATTATTGACATAAAATGACATGATGCAATTTTGTTTCTAGCCCTTAAGGTTTAAAAGTTATTGGCATTAACATGAGTGCAACTTTGGACAGTTGGTGGCCCTAGAGGGATTGAGTTAGAGACTCCAAATTGCTATGGTTTATGGGCAGCCATAGACATCAAGAGCAGAAGAAGAACAACACTAATGATTACAATAGGTGCCAACAAACCTTCTGTGCTTGGCCCCTAAATTTAAAAGTATATTTTTAATTTTATTGTAATAAAATAAAATGCATTGCATTATTGTTTTTTTACTTGAATGCCACAATGATTCAGACTGAAACCTGATTAAATCTGTTTACTTTGCTTATTTGCCTGCTTGGTTTTGTTTGTTCGATCATTCAATTACCAGACCACACAGAGAGACGGACAAAAGCAAACGAACAGGCAAACTAGCATGTCAACTTTTGTGCTGTTTGTTTAGTTGTAATGGTTTTGTTTGTACGCACATACCTGTTTGTTTTGATCGCTGTTTGCACGTCATGTTTTTTGCTTGTTTGTTTGTGTGCTGTACGTACCTTGCACTGGCACAGTGTGCACTCCGTGCCGTGTTTGAGCCAGGATGAGCCGCTGAAGCGCGTGATCCCGTGTTCGTCCTCGCAGGTTTTGGTGATGTCGTTGCGCACGGCGTGAGCCTGGCACGGGTCCGAGACGCAGCGTGGGCAGCACTCGCCCTCGGGCACCAGCGTGAAGTCGCAGTCCACCGGCGGGCAGGACAGAGGCCAGCAGTCCACTTCACCCTGCTGAACACAACCACAGAGAAATGAAGAATACGTCAGTCGAGGAACTCGAGAAAGGTTCGGACTGGAGCTTCAAACTCTACTTATGCATGGGAGGTGAGATTCTTAAAGGGTTCGTTCACCCAAATGAAGATATTTCTGATTAAATCTGAGAGGTTTCTGAACCATTCACAGGCAGTAAAGACATCCTTAAAATAGTCCATGTGACTCCAGTGGTTCACCCTTAATGTTGTAAAGCGACAAAAATATTTTTTGTGTACAAAAACAAACAAAAATAACACCTTTATTCAACAATCTCTTCTCTAACGTCTCCTACACTGTTGATGTAGTAAAACCAGTGTACCAGTGCTTCCGGGTCCTACGTCAGAACGCAGACTTAGCCCCTTTCACACAGCAATACCGGGAACTTACCGTAAAATAAGCAGAATTTTACCAGTAAATACACAAATATGCTGTTCACACAAGCAACGGCGTTCTGGCTTTTTACCGGTAAGAGACCGTTCACACAGCGGCAGCAAAATACCGGTAAATTCGGAAATTATCTTTAAACACTGCGCCGTTGTCTTCATCCGCCCGCATGATGACAGATGTATGGAGTCAATATAATGCCACATAGTTTTGCAAAATAATAAAGTATTGCAAAAGGAAAAAAAGTTTTGCAAAGAAAAATAAAATATTGCACAAGAAAAATTAAGTATTGAGAGAAAAAAAAGGAAAAGGAAAATAAAGTTGTTTCATTTGCAACACAACTTTTATTCTGCGCAGCGTTTCAGTGTGCTTGCGATACCGTTTCCCCTGTGCGCTTCACTTTTCTGTGCGTGTCTTTGTGGCACTGTTTTGACATGGGGGGTGGAGTCAAGAAACTGGGGCGTGTTCAGCTGACATGGCCACGCCTCCCTCCGTGTGACATCATCTCCTCGAGACGCAGATCAGCACAGATGAAGGCACCATGGCTGAGCTCATGTGGGTGGAGCGTTTCCTTGTACTCACACTTTTACTAGCATTAAAACGGGCATGATTTTGTTTTGTTATGAATAAATGTGTATTAAAAGCGTTTGAAGTGGTGTTTATTATTAGCTTTGGACTACTGGCTAATGCAAACTGTGTGAAAATAGCCAGCACTGTTTATTTCTCTCAGTCTCAGTGTGCACACGTTTTTAGCATTTGAATGGTTGGTTTTGTTAATTAAATGTGTATTAGCAGCGCTTAAGTTAAAGTAGTTAGAGATCAGTTAATGTGGTGTTTAGTGTTTAGAACTGTCTGGAAAAGCCATAGCTGTTCATTTCACTCAGAATGCGTGCAAATCTTTATAGCTTAGCAACATGTTTGTTCTCATTGATAGTTAATTGAAGCTTACTGTATTAGGTTTTCAGGTCAGTCCTATGTTCATAATAAAACATCTATTTGAATGTCCGCTGCGATATTTTGTCATTTAAACCGTTATGGGTTTTCCCGTGCCCGGCGGCGCTAGTCCAAGCATTTGTCATTTGCGTCTTGTTCTGCATTCACAAATTCAATATAAAAGTCTCTATTGAGTGACTCTCTCATTAAAACAGTCTCTGCCGCCATCTAATGGAGTAACGGTCAGGTAGCCTACTGTATTTTCTCCAGTAGAAGAAACAATTTAAGCATGAGTCTGAGATATTTTTAATGATAAAAGTCTGTCAAGTTAATTACATTCTATTTACAACTTAAAACTAGCAGTAACTTTGACGTCAACAGGTTAATGCTTCTAATACACATTTAGTTAACAAAATAAAACTATAAACATTTAAATGCTATACAAGTGTGCACACTGAGACTGAGAGAAATAAACAGTGCTGGCTATTTTCACACAGTTTGCATTAGCCAGAGTCCAAAGCTAATAATAAACACCACTTCAAACGCTTTTAATACACATTTATTCATAACAAAACAAAATCATGCCCGTTTTAATGCTAGTAAAAGTGTGAGTGCAAGGAAACGCTCCACCCGCATGAGCTCAGCCATGGTGCCTTCATCATCTGTGCTGATCTGCGTCTCGAGGAGATGATGTCACACGGAGGGAGGCGTGACTATGTCAGCTGAACACGCCCCAGTTTCTTGACTCCACCCCCCATGTCAAAACAGTGCCACAAAGACACGCACAGAAAAGTGAAGCGCACAGGGCAAACGGTATCGCACGCACACTGAAACGCTGCGCAGAATAAAAGTTGTGTTGCAAATGAAACAACTTTATTTTCCTTTTCCTTTTTTTCCTCTCTCAATACTTTATTTTTAATTTGCAATACTTTATTTTTGTTCGCAAAACTTTTTTTTCTCTCTCAATACTTAATTTTTCTTGTGCAATTCTTTATTTTTGTTTGCAAAACTTTTTTTTCTTTTGCAATACTTTATTATTTTGCTAAACGATGTGGCATTATATTGACTCCATACAGATGCACATGTGAGCTGTAACGTGCGGATGTAACGGCGGGAAAACACGGAGCTGTTGAGCTTCTCCAGGCTCACGCGACAGCGCTTCAGAGCGGCTCAATCCATCAATAACACACACGTATGACAGGGAATGATTATGAACTAATGCTGATGATTAATCACAATGTTTACTTTATGATGTTTATATGGTAATATGTTTTAGACGGTTGTAACGATGCATATTTGATCTCCTCATCTAAACTGCAATAGTAAGGCATTTCAAAATAAGAGTCCCTGTGTATTTCCAGCTTGTTTATAATTAAAAGTCACATATATTCGCTTTAGTTACACAATAAACTGTATTTAATCTCATTCCCATTTAACTCATAGTCAGGAGGAAAGACTAAGAACAGGATTTGACACATTATTCAGTAAAGTATCAGGGTTATAATAGTTCACTAATTAAAACATTAAAACATATTCATTACTGGAAATTAAATACATTTTAACAGAGATTAACAAAATAAACTTATTTGAAGCTTTATCTTAACCTGATATACTCACTAAAACAGAAATACAACATTATAAAAACTATAGAGATATTTTAATAACCAAACCAAAAAGTGAACTGAGCTCTTTTGTGTATTTTTGCGCTTGAACGGTCAAAAACACAATGATGTCAGAATGTCACAAAATGTATTCTCGTCGCTTCACAACATTACAGCTGAACCACTGGAGTCACATGGACTATTTTAACCATGTTTTTCTGGGACTTGAAAGTTGCAATGACATTGCTGACTTCGGAGGGGTCTCGGATTTCATCAGAAATATCTGAATATGTGTTTGAAGATGAGCGAAGGTCATGAGGGTGAGGAACCAATGGCAGAAGTTTCATTTTTGGGTGAGCTAACCCTTTAATGTTTCTTGAAGAAGTTTCACATCTTAATCATTTCCACCTTATTTATAAGTTGCCATTCTTTTCCAAATTTTTTGAGAAAATTGTTTTGAATCAGTTATATGCATTTGTCTCATGAAACAATACTCTAGATAAATTTCAATCTGGTTTAGCTCATAGCATGAGTCTGCACTGCTCAAGGGGCTGAACGATTTATTCCTTGCTTTGGACTTTCCTGCTTGATCTTAGTTGTGCATTTGACTCAGTTGATCATGCTACCCTTCTTAACCTTCTAAAGTCTGCGTTAGGGGCACGACACTGGATCGCTTCTCATAGACCTCTCTGATAGATCAGTAACAGTGAGGATTGGAAACACGTCCTCCCCCTCTGCACCACTCACCCATGGGGCACCTCAGGGGTCTCTCTTGGGACCTATTTTATTTAGTTGTATATGCTCCCCTTGGGTTCGATCATGAGGAAATATAATATTTCATATCACTGTAACTCAGATTTACATCCCTCTTAGCTATGATCATGCTTTGAAGATATCCAATGCTGGATTTGCATAAACTTTCTCCAACTAAATGAGAGCAAAACTGAGATTGTTGTCTTTGGTGCGGTCTCTGATATCACCTTTTGCTAAAAACGTGGTTGTGATTTTTGACACACATCTGAATTTTGAAAAACTGATAAGTGCTGTGGTGAAGAGCAGCTTAGGGAAATAGCCAAGTTAAAATGCTCTCATTCAAGGATTTGGAGATAGTTGTTCTCAATCATTCATCGTTGAATCCCTTGCTGTTGGTTCAGAATGCAAACTAAACAGTGGCGAAACAATTTGTCTTGTGACAAATATTTCTGGTTATTTTCAATATTGAAAATAGTTCATATTTTTGTGGAAACTGGGGTACAGAATAATTCTCAGGATTCTTTGATGAATAGAATGTTCAAAAGAACAGCGTTTGTTTGAAATAGAATCTTTGTAACTATTTACTGACACTTTTGATCAATTTAATGAGTCCTTGATGAATAAAAGTATTAATAATTTTTTTGTTTAAATCTTACTCAGCTCAAACTTTTGATCAGTGTTGTTATTATTCATATCATTGCTATTAAATTGGGATTTCTAAGATTTTAATATTTTTTTAAACATTTATTATAAATTGTAATTATATGTGCTATGTAATAATAATTATTATTAATTTATTATTATCATATGAAATGAAATAATCTTCATCAATATTTTGGGTTAGTTTCCCCTGATGAGAGACTGTAAATTATAAATGCGTATATGTGCTGAAAGTTAATTATTATTATTTTTTTATTAGTGAAACACACAAAACTACAATATTGGGGTCTTTAATAAATGTAAAAATGATAACGTCACACTGAGATGCACGATAAAAGCAGGCATATGCATGCGCAGCTGTTTTGCAATATTGTGCATAAGTAAAAAAGCTTCAGCACAATAATGTCAGATAGTGAGACCTAATCGAGTTGACATTTAAAGCGTTCCTCGCACCGAAGCGCCACAATAATAACAGTCAAACACTCATCCGGCGGCTGGAAACAATATCATCTCAGCGATATTGCAGGGATTTCTGAGGGCGGGTCTCTGTTGGTTCACCAGCTATCAATAACAGCAAAGCCCCGATACATGCTTAAATACAGGTCATATATTTCAGGCTGAGCTGAGATTTGGCCTCATTTCACCAAGCGTTTTCATTTCAGCTGGGCTTGCACTATCGCCTCAGTAACACACAGGAAGTGCTCTGAAAGCCGTGTGAGATGCACAAGTCTTTTTGAAGTCAGATGCTGTTTTGATCTCATGCGGTCCGGTTGGTTATCAGCGCTGGAAGGGTAAAACCTGTTTACATATTGACCAGAGCTCTGCGATTATTGCAGCATCTGCATTTTTCTGGCATTGAATTTAATACATTTTCCAGGATGAATATTAATGTTGGCAGAATGATCCGAATGGAATACTAGCACACTTCTTAGTGCATACTGTGCACGCTTACTATACAGTGATGAACATTTCACACTATGCTGAATATACTGTTGTCACGTGATCTCATTATGATCATCATTATGCCGTCTGCTCCACTGTCCAAGAAATACCACTTGTTTATTATGGTAATGAAATATTGATTTTGTTTAACAATTATTACACAAAATAATTTTGGGATATAATTACTATGTTCTATTCTATTCTAAGATTAAACATGCAAAATTGCTATATGTAATTTACATTGATTTATCAAATTTGTACACAAATTAGATAATAATATTAATAAATGTTGTATTTCAACAGCATTTCAAATAGTTTTTAAGAATTTATATGGATAAAAGTATTTTAAAATAATATTATTAGTACTAATAATAATATTAATTTAACAAAATAGGATTAAATGTGTAAAATTACTATATTTAATTAATCCTATATATATATATATCATATCTCATATGTGTATTCTATAAGTTTTAATGTATAAAAGTATTTAAAAATTATATTTTTTTATAATAATAATATTAGTTAAACAAAATAGGATTAAACATGCAAATTTACTATATTTATTCTACACAAATAGGATGATAATAATAACTATTATGAATAATTATTCTAAAGAAAATAATAATTGATTTAAGCATTGGCATTCCTATGATTTTAATAATGTATGTGATATATTTTCCAGGCCTGTAAATCAAAATTGTAATTATATACAGTATATATTATTATTATGATTATTATAATTTTTTAAGATTTTTTTTATTTTTTAACAATAGTAAATGAAGTGTGTCTCTGTCGGCGTGTGTGTGGTCCAGCTGCTCCAGGAGAATGAGCGGCCGCTGTAACGCCAGTGTAAATGAGGCCTGCGTTTGATCAGCGGCTCCGCCCACGGCACAGATGATTTGTGGGAAAAGAGCCGAGCAGGAGGGGGTCTCAACAAAACCACCTCATGAATGCAAATATGAGATTAGCATTTGATGAGCATATGGCCGGAGGAGGAGAGGTGTTTCCAACACTCGGTAGGGAGCAGCGGAGATTCATACCACATACAAGGAGCTCAGAATCCATCAAGCTGCGTTTATTTGTTGTTCTTTGATTATTATTGGGTTTGTGATGTTTGGAAAGATACTAGGGGTCTCAAACTGCAATTACCTGGGGGACGATATCTCATGTTCTCCATCGGGGGCCAAAAATAAGTGTTATTACAAGCACTATATAGAGTTGTTAGTGCTCAACTGTTTCCATACACTTCACATTTTGGTTTATCGCATGAAACGCTGGATGGAAACATGAAGATGTGCAAAAAAATCAAATGTGCTCAATTGAGGCGGGTCATTTCTTTATCTTAGAAGACATGAGCAGAAGCTACGATGGAAACACATTTACTGAATAAATCCCTCCTCAGAAGAGGCTATGATTGGATAAGTGCATGTTTGACTTGTTTCCATCAGATCGCAGTGGGTGAACGTGGGCTTTCTCTGCCTCACCAGACACTGGCAGCGCTGGCAGCTCTCGATCCAGGTGTCTCCGCTGGAGTACGTCAGCAGTCCGTTCTGATGGAGACACTGGGATGTCAGCCGCGGGTCGCACTCCGGACAGCAGAAGAGATCCAGCGTGGGATTATCACAGTCGCACACCATCCGTCGGCACATGACCCGACCCGACTGCACAGGTGAAAGACACACACGTCAGGAAAACCAGAGCGCATCAACTGGACATCTCATTTTTAGTTTGATGAACTTTTATGTATAAAACTGAAGTAAAAATGCTTAAAACTAAATAGTCATTTAAAAAACAACCACAGCACAAAATTTAAATAAATATAAAAATTAATACAAAATATTAACAAAACTATTATAGTATTTAGATGCTCAAATAACGCTGCTTTGTCTTATTGTAACGGCACTTTTTTATAATAAATTAATGGTTAACCAAATATATTTAATATATATTTGCACATATATTCAATAGATGAGATGCTCGGCCGCTCGATACAGTGATTTTACTACAGCTGATTGGACACACTTTTCTACGCAAATTAACTTCTGGTTATTTATCATAGATCTCAGATTTTATTTCATGTAAAGAGTTATTTTCTTCTACCCTTGTATATTTATAAGTACATATTTTGAAATATTTTGAAGATTTCTATATGATGTTTTATATTTTTATTATTTTTACATCATATAATATATATATATATATATATATATATATATATATATATATATATATATATATATATATATAATAGGTAAACAATTTTATAAAACTATTTAATGTATATATTTATACATATTTATATATTAATGTTTTTAATATTTAAACATTGTAATGTTTATATAATATTGTATTGTATACATTTTTATCCACACACACACACACACACACACACACACACACACACACACACACACACACATATATTCAAAATGTTAATTATTTTTATAAAAATTATACATTTTTATGTATATATTTATTGTAATTATTAATTATTAATTATTAAATTATTATAATAATTTATATATATTTATAAGTTATATATTATATATATATATGTTAGACTTATAAAATATATTTATGTATATATTTTTATATTTTTTAATATTATCATTATAATATTGTTTTATATAATATTTAATATATATATTAAATATAATTTTTATTTTTATTTTTAATTTTTAAATTAATTTTTAAATTTAAATTTAATATTTTTAATAATTATATAAAATAATGTTATATTTTTGTAAAAAATATTTAATGTATATATTTATTTTAATGTTTTTTTAAAATATTTACACATTATTGTCATATTTGTCATACTGCCTTTAATTAATCTCACTGTAACCACTTGCATTTGTTTTTATCAATTGTTTTGAGTGTTTTAATAGACGTTATGCTGTCGATAAACTTCTTATAAAGCCTGTTCTTGTGATCATGTGACCTTATGCATCTCAAAATATGACAGTGAATCTGTGATTTATCATTTAAATGTTCAAATCAAGAAAACTAGAGTGTTTCTAACAAAAAGAGCTTGCTGTGAAAGCATAGATGAACTAAAATTTCAGCATCACATGACTTCAGAAGACTTATGAAAGAGTTATAGTGCTTTTAGGGTGTTTTTGGTTGAACCATCGTTTCAAGAAGCCGAAGCGAGTAAAGCAAACACCCTTGATAACTCTGACACGGAGTCATGTTCAGTCGAGCGGCCAGAGCCTAATTATGATTGACAGCTCTCCCTCTTCCACATCAATTAAACGGCATCGGCTGATTAAGACTGATTCGCTCACTCTGTCCTTCACCATGAGCGGGATAATTGGTAGATTGATTATTTAATATCTGAAAAGCCATCGTGCCCGTCGCCTCCTCCAGATGCAAGAAAACATTTCAATTAAAGACTTAATTACTGACTGTGACCAGCCAAATTGATGGAGGTCAATCGCTTAAATGAAAATGTGACTCCTCAAGCGCTTCCGATTAAAACAGCAGCACAAAACGGAGCAGGATGTGCTAAACTCATCATTTATTATGGATAAAAACAGTTAAATTCAGGCATTTTTTCGAGTATAAGACTGGACAATGTGATTTTACCATAGTTGAGTCAGGGTGAATTAAAATAGTGTTTTGTTTTCATGTGAAAATTATCACAGAATTTAAAGGAAATATTTTTTTATAATATTTATAAAATATTTTAAATATAATATTTCATAATATATTGAATACAGGATTATTATATGTATATTAAATTGTATTCATTAAAAATTACAATGAATTTTACAAATAAGAAATTATATTTTTGATGGGCAATTATATATATATATATGGCTTGGAACTATACTCTCATTCCCGCGTAATAATCAGCGGCGCATTGATATTACGCAGCGCCTGAAAATCGATTGAATGAAAACGAGTGCGTGAAGCCGGACAGCCGCTGAGTGGACATCGGCTGTACACTCGTTATTGCGGTGCAATGTGGGATTGAATGAGTGCACTCAATAACGTCCACTATGGTTTCAGACACCACTACAAATGGCTTTCCCCTCAAATAGTGCCCTATTAATGGTATGTTGGGCGATTTCAGATTCAGCCTTAGTGCCGGTCACGTTGGAAGTTACCTAGCTGGGGACTATTTTTAGGCTCTGCGTAATATCATTGCGCCACTGCATCCATGGTACAGCAGCCAAACTCCTTGATTATTATGCAGGAATGAGAGTTTAGTTCCTAGCCATATCGGCCTACTGTAGAAATCGCAACTTTTCATTTTCCGTCGGTCTTAGTACACGATGTAACTACAGAAGAGTCAATTTAAAATAGGAAAAATATCGAAAAGTCTTTTAGGTCATTTTAGAGCGATATGCTAACGGTCTAATCAGATTCAATGATATATGCTAAGCTATGCTAAAACTGCTACCGCCAGATCCGGAGATCGACTGAATGGAAACGAAAACTCAACTGTTTAACGCTAGCAGAGTTGGAAAATAAGCCTATTTTCAAAAAAAGTGGCGTGTTCCTTTAAAAACTGTGAAATCTTAACAGATCATGGTAATATTTGTTGTACTGTCTTAAGTGTCCGGTTATAACTTGAATTGTTATTTAAGTAAACTAAATATGAATTGAAATCAAATAAAATATGAAAACAATTATTTCAACAACATTTACCATTTTCATTCTGTTTAACTTGATGTACTAGAATAACTACTAAAAACTACAAGTCATGTTTAAAGAAAAACTAATACAAATGACCAAAACACAATTACAAAAACTTTACAAACATTAAAAATATTAATAGCTATTTATAAATATTTATAAAACTAAAATAGTATCTCAATGCTTGAATATTAAAATACTAAAATAACACAGTTTATTCTTGCTGTAACTAAGACCTGTGATACAGTGAATGAAATTCTCATTCGTCACATATTTCAGATTTTTATGTAAAAAGTTATTTCCAGGTATTCTTGCACGTATCAAGTGACAATTAAGAATTTACAAAATTATCTATTTTTATGATGATATACTTTTTGGTTGCGGCTCCTCTCTTCCCAGTCTGTCAGTAACGCTCTGTTCAGTTCCTGTCTCTATGAAGCCCCGCCTTCCGAAAAGCACAGTGTGCTCTGATTGGTCGGCTGGAGCAGTGTGTTGTGATTGGTGTTTGGGAAATGTCCCGCCCCTTTCTATAACCGCCAGTTTCAACACACTACTAACTAACTCAACCAGGCCCGCCCCTTTATTCTGCATATTAATTATTTAAATGAGGAATATTGTGACGGAAGAAAACTCAAGACTACAATGGAGGCTTTTCAGGAGTTCAGAAACACTGATAACGAGAAGATATTAATTTAATTGAAGTATTTAAACATCATGGTGATATTACTTGTATCCTACATTTACAGCATTTTTTCCATTTGTTTCTTAATAAATTGATGGTCAAGTTTTAATGGACATTACGCCACAGACGTTGTTAAATGTTATTTTAAAGCCTGATCTTTTGATCATGTGACCTTATGCATCTGCCAGGACGACACAGTGAAGCGCTTGTGATTTATCGTGATATGGCCGCTGTTTGGCCGTGACGCCCTTGATGTCAGCAGGCTTTCAACAGGACCTTCACCCTGACCTCAAAGATGACAGCCTACCCATAATGCATCACTCTCACTGACCTGACACGAGCAAACGGAGCATCTGTCATTGTCCAGGACCCAGATCTGTCCGTTGTGCCTGACCTTACTGTCGTGGATGCAGTCGCCGGTGCAGTTGTGCCCGTGTGGACAGCGGCAGTCGTACCCGCCGTCCAGGTTGAAACACACGGTGTCGTTGGCGCAGGTGCTGCGGCCCGTCCGACACTCGTTGATGTCTGGAGGAGGAGGTGAGGCTGTTAGTAGACACGCATAGTGTTTGAGAACTGTGTGTGTATGTGTGTGTTTGGACAACTGTACCTTTACAGGACTCTCCGTTTGCAGTGAACACCTCATTATCATGATAACCCTCACGACACTCGCAGTGATACCAACCAGGTAAGTTCACACAGGTGGCGTGTGTGTCACACTGCACCAAACCCTCCGAGCACTCGTCGATATCTGAACACAAACACACACACACGGGTCATTATCTCTAGTGCGCTGCCTACATGGACAGCATTTTAAGGCATTTTTCTGCAACATTATTCTCAGTTTTTGTCCAAATTCTAATGCAGTACAGCATGCATTCCTTCACAGAATGAACTAGTACGTTGAACTCGATGCTGATAAAAATCAGTGGTCAATTTGAATGACACAGCAACTAAAAATAGTTAAGTCCCATTTAAAATGCATGCATTTTAACACTAGTTTTGTTGTAAGACAAAGTGTTGTTGTCAATGTAAAACGGCCCAAATTAGTCATTTAAATAGTAAAAAAAAAAATTGTATTGATGATAATAATTCTAACTAAATGCATGATTGTAAATGTTAATGTAACATCAAACTCTATTAGAATCAGTTGTAAGACAAAGATGTAAAATGCCCAAAATTAGTAAATTAAATATTTAATTCAATTATATGAAATACATAAAATTATATATAAATAATAATTAAGACAAATTTGTCTTTTAAACTTTTTTAAAATAAAAAGTAGCATAAATAGTAGCATATATATATATATAATATTTGTTGTGCTGCTTTTATGCAACATATATTTTATACATACATATATATATATATATATATATATATATATATATATATATATATATATATATATAATATTTGTTGTGCTGCTTTTATGCTTTTCATTTTAAAAACATACAACACTAACTAAGTATTAATAATTTTAGTCATATTTTTATTGAAAGCATTAGGCAAATCTCAAGCAAAAAATAAAATGTTATTTTTTATGTTAATATTAAAATAAAAAAAATAATTAAAATATTACAAATGATTTTAAGAAAACATTTAAATAATTATATAAATTTGATATAAATTCTAATTGTGTATAATAAACCATTATATAAATGTTTAAAAACTAAAGTAATTGTATCATTTGTTTTACTGCTTTTATGCTCATTTTAATTTAAGAATATTACAGTAGTTTTCACTCTAATATATTTAAAAAATGACTGTATTATAGTAATGAGAATTTAATGAGAATCATCAGTGAGAAAATTGAGTAAGTCAATGGGAAAAGTGGTGGAGAATGCGGGCACAAATCATAATGTTCCTAAAAATAGGCTTTATTTTCTTTTATACAAAACCATTGTTATTTTGTTTTGTTATGATTTTGTGGTGAAATATGACCTGGACATGTTTTCATTCACCCACAGACACCAGCATCTGAATCCAATCCCATCTTCAGACAAATGGCTTTTGCAATTCAGACATAATGAGTCAAATTATATTAAATTAGACGGCGGTGGGCGACATTAAAGCGATTATTACTCAGCCGGTCATGGAGAAAGAGATGCTGGGAAGATTTTCTCAATGATTAAACACTCACAGAAGAGATGAGACTCTGTTCTGATTAAAGCTGATCTCAGATCATCATGAAAATGATTCTTTACACATGGAGTCATCAGCGGCCAATCACAGCGCGACCTCACTGCAGTCAGGTGACCGTTAGAAGGTTAACAGGGTTTTAGGGAGGTTTCAGAGACCAGATTGAAGGATGATTATATGAGACTTATATTGCTTAAACGTGACCCATCTTCTGATTATTTTTGTGTTCGGTAATGCTGTTGAGTAATATCAGGGACGGACAAGGGAAACTTGTTTTGTCATTGAGTTGACAAGTAAGTCTGGGAGAATAGTCTATATGCTTTAAACACATGCCAATGTCAATTTGTGTCTCCATTAGTGATTATTAGCAGTGTTTAATCAGAATAATGACAGTCAAGGGCGAATGACATTGTTAGGTTTTCTATTGTGGGTGACAAAAGCTTCATAAATGCATGTGTAAATAAAATGCACATATCACGTTTCTTTCTAATTTAATTGTTCTTTTATATACACTATATTGGCAAACGTATTGGGACACTCCTCCAATTCCAATCCCTTCATGGCCACAGGTGTATAAATCAAGCACTAGGCATGCAGACGCTTCTGCACACATTTGTGAAAGAATGGGTCGCTCAGTGAACTCAAGCGTGGGACCGGGATAGGTTGCCACCTGTGCAATAAATCCATTCCTGACATTTCCTCACTACTAAATATTCCACACTCAACTGTTAGTGGGATTATAACAAAGTGGAAGCGATTGGGAACAACAGCAACTCAGCCACGAAGTGAAATCCCAGAGTGGGGTCAGCACATGCTGAGGGTCACAGTGTGCAGAAGTCACCAACTTTCTGCAGAGTCAATCGCTCCAGACCTCCAAACTCCTGTGGCCTTCAGATGAGCTCAGGAACAGTGCGGAGAGAGCTTCATGGAATGGGTTTCCATGGCCGAGCAGCTCATCCAAGCCTTACATCACCAAGAGCAATGCAAAGCGTGGGATGCAGTGGGGTAAAGCACGCCACCACTGGACTCTAGAGCAGTGAGACGTGTTCTCTGAGTGACCAATCACGCTTCTCTGTCTGACCATCCCATGGACGAGTCTGGGTTTGGCGGTTGCCAGGGGAACGGGACTTGCCTGACTGCATTGTGCCAAGTGTAAAGTATGGTAGAGGGGATTATGGGGTGGGGTTGTTTTTCAGGGGTTTGGGCTTGGCCTCTTATTGCTTAACCAAGACATTTTGGACCATTTCATGCTCCCAACTTTGTGGGAACAGTTTGGGTACGGCCCCTTCCTGTCCTAACATGACTGCGCTCCAGTGCACAAAGCTCTATAAAGACAAACCTTTTGGAAAGCCTTCCCAGAAGAGCTGAAGCTGTTAGAGCTGCAAAGGGTGGCCGACTCCATATTAAACCCTACGGATTAAGAATGGGATGGCATTAAAGCTCATGTATATGGAAAGGCAGGCGTCCCAAAACTTTTGGCAATATAGTGCATTTTCTTTATAGAATTTTTCTTTATCTATTTTTATGAATTTATTATTATTACTATATATTAATAATAATATTTTGCCATAATATTTTAACAATTGTTTTATTTATAATGTTGGATAATATTATGTAGAATCGTATATATATATATAACATTATTATTATATTTATATAAAATGTATGTGCTTTTGTGTTAATATAAATACAAATTATGAATAACATTTTGTTAAATAGATTAGATTTTAATAAAATATATTATTTAATCAATATAATGTTATGTATAATTGTATATATTAATATTATTTATAATACAATATTATTATTATTAACAACAATACTTATTTTTCATTTTATTAAATTTAAAAAAATATATATTATATATTAATAATGTTATATTTCTATATAATATCATAACTATTTTTTGCAAACGGTTTGGGAAGAGTGTGTTCAGGTAATTGAATAACATCACTGAATGATAACAATTCCTCTCTGTATTTGTTAGTGTTAATGAGTCACGCCACTGCAGAAAACCAGCCAAACCTGCTCACATTTATCATTTTAAAGATTTGACATTTGGTTGCCGGCCTTCCACAACCTGAACATTAATGTGAGTCTGAATATAAATGGAAAGTTTTGTCGATCAACCCGAGAACTCTGCCCCTCATTGAAAAGCGATTCACACTCCTCCATTCTCCTGCTCTCAGAGAAGAGATGAGCGAATCTCTTTATGTTTGCTGCAGAATGCTGAAATCACACTCGTTCTCTGGAGCAGAGGAGTTTGCAGTTAGCAGAACAGACTGCCTTTGAAATTGAAAAGCCGTCTGGATGTTCGGTGATGGAGAGAAGAAGAGAAAGACAAAGACAGGAGCTGGAGTTGAGGGTGGGATGCTTCTGTTTTTTATTGTGCTATTTATATCTGAAGATGTCAGGTTGCTAAATATATACACAAGATAACAGGCAATTTATTGCATAAAAGAAAACCATTATGCTCTCTGATTGACTCTTTTATATTTTTAAATATTATTTCTTGTATTTTCTGGCAGACAGATGGAAGAATCAAAGATGTTTTCTTCCCGAATGAAGCATCAGGAAGTCTGAATCATTTTTATGAATCCGTTCAAAAAGATTAATTGATTCATTTGAGACTTTTTTCATTTGTGATATACAAAATAATCGTAACTATGTTTTTGCATCAGTTTTTATTTAATACATGAGTGTTTTCTGGCACGTTTTACAAAAAAATACTATTTCAGTCTTTATACATTTCATGTTTCAGTGAAGTGTCACCAGCAATGATCTAGAATTTCACCAGCTAACGCCAGATGGTTTAATATCTCTGTTGCAGATCATCCTGTTTTACTCCACTACTCAAGATGAACGCAATAAAACTGATGCATGTCAATGAGAGAGAGAGAGAGAGAGAGAGAGAGAGAGAGAGAGAGAGAGAGAGAGAGAGCACAGGTGGAAATACACGGCGACTGAGACAGAAGGACACGAGAATCTTCTCATAGAGGACAAACACGTCTCATCCACACATATCAGATAATCAGTGTGTGTGTGTGTGTGTGTGTGTCCTTGTTTATATTACATTGTGGGGACCAAATGTCCCCATAAGGATAGTAAAACCTGAGATCACCAGCCAGCGGTCCCCACTTTTCAAAAGGCTTATAAATCACACAGGATGAGTTTTTTTGAGAACAGGGGGCCGGGAAGTGGGGGTGGTTTCACAGGATTGCAAATGCAATGCAAATTTTTGTTCATTTATATTTCTAAATTTTTCGCATTTAATAATTTATTTGTAATGAACACTTTAAGTGGCCCATTAAAACGTATTATTTATATGTTTAAAGGGTTACTTCAGTGATTAACATTAAGCTTTGTATCAGTAGAAACCCGGGAGTATATTCAAATTATACTTTCCCCCTCATATGACCCTGAGACGAGAGAATTATGTATTTTATTTCTGGAAAAATTCCTCCGATGACACAAATATTATCATTTTGCGTCATCAGAGGAGTTTTTGTCCAGAGGCTGAAGACTACAGCCAGTAGGAGGCGCTATTCCCACATGTTTTCAACATCACACTCACAGCACTCGGCTCGGGAGCTGTGGAGATTCATGTAAACGGAGCGGTGGATTAATTAACTTAATGAACTTCCTATGAAAGTTAAGCTTCCAAAGACATGAACTGAACACGCACCAGACTGATCAATCGCTGTGAATGAATCCCGCGCTTCCCTCCGCTCATGTGATGAATGTAATCCGATCCTGCTCCGTTTGTGCCGTGACGCTCAATCGGCTCACTCGCATTATATCCAACAGACACGTTCAGTTTTTAATTGTAGCGTCTCTAACTGAACTGATTTTCTGAAAATGAACGCGGTGGGAAAGTGATCCAGTAATCCAGTAGCCGACTAGCCGTGCCTAGAGTAGGGCAGTGAAGCAGTGCATTCTGGGAATTGTTGTCTTTCATCCCCATGAGACAAAAATACATTTTCTGTGTTTTCTCAGTCTAGAAGCCACCAAATTCAAAAATAATTTCACATTTCTACTACATTAATGACCCAGTTTAAATACAGATTCATCTTCTCAGTGCTGAAGTACCCCTTTAATTATGTTGTTAAAACATACATGAGGTCATATTGTGACCGTTGCGGTGAGCGTGGAAAGAATGCGTAGAGGTAACTCCTCCGGAGCGCCTTTCTGAAGATTCATGAGCACTCTACCCAGAACACCCTTTGGGACATGCTGGGGCGAATATAGGCCTATCTGAAGTAAGTAGGGCTGCCCCAACTTAAGTTTTTTTCTAGTAGTTTAGCCGTTGTTTTTGCAGCGGCGCCGCCTCCATGTCATTGTCTGCTATATTTATGGCTAAAAAAGCAATGTAGCAATATATTATTGCTAACTGGTTAATAAAACATTTATTAAAATTAAGATACAATTGGTAACACTTTACAATAAGGGTGCACTAATATGCATTAATTCATGCTTAACTAATGCACAGATAATCATGAGTTAATGTGTTACTAATGGTTAACTAACCCATTTATTAATGATTACTGCATCAGCAACTAATGAAGATTCAACATGATTAATAGATTAAGTACATGCTCTGGTAAGGTAGGCAGATTTATTTTTGCGTTCATTTGTATGTCCTGTCGCTGTGCAGGCTGTTTTATTGTAGGCTATATGACAGTGTAAATAGCTTTATTAACCCTTTTATTTAAAGGTTTAATGTAGGCCATTGCATTACGATTGCAAGTAGGATCAATAAAGTCAAAAATGTGATGTGCAGTCTCGGTGTGTATGCTATTTAAATTAGTGTTCTCGCGAATATGCTTGTTGTGCTTCGTGTTTTATAGACTCGAACAAATTGTTTCGTATTCAAATTTGGTGATGACACCCCCTCCCAAAAAAACAGCACCCCAAACTAAAACATCTTCCCGTGACCCTGTTTGAGAAAGTAAAAATACAGAATGTTTCCTGTGATGGGTAGGTTTAGGGGCAGGGGTTGTGTGTGTGTGTGTGTGTGTGTGTGTGTGTGTGTGTGTGTGTGTGTGTGTGTGTGTGTGTGTGTGTGTGTGTGTGTGTGTGTGTGTGATGGGTAGGTTTAGGAGCAGGGGCAGTGTGTGTGTGTGTGTGTGTGTGTGTGTGTGTGTGTGTGTGTGTGTGTGTGTGTGATGGGTAGGTTTAGGGGCAGGGGCAGTGTGTGTGTGTGTGTGTGTGTGTGTGTGTGTGTGTGTGTGTGTGTGTGTGTGTGTGTGTGTGTGTGTGTTGTTTTTGTGGTTTATGAGGACTTTGACCTGAATACGCACCAGCATTACGGGACATTTGGGTTTATGAGGACAGGGACCATGTCCTTGTAATTCCGACAGTGTAGATGTCATCTACTAAGTCCTAGAAGCACTCTCTCCAATTTTGGCGCAATGTCCTAATATACCACAAAACCTGAAATTATACTATACACAGTGTATTCCTGATTTCGAGAGTGTGCCCCTGGAGCCAGGTCCCGGTATAACACCTGCGTCATAAAATATTTGCATAATACACACAAGTGTAAGTTTCCAGGCTTCTGATTGGACAGATCGCTACCGGTAGGCGGAGATCGCGAAAACAAGATGGCGCCGGTGGGCGGAGCTTCATTCAGCCACAGCATGAGCATAAGTCTGTATAATAACTTAATGCAAAATACTCATTATTTAAGTATTTTTGCAGATAATTTATTATTTGTGAATTAAAAATATGATAAAATCGCATTTATATTATGATAAGTGAGGTGAGGTGTAGTAAGTGAGGTGTAGTCATTTGTCAAGTTATTTCCTGTTTGGACCGGAGAAGACACCTGTGGACCTAATGAAGGCAACTGTTATTTGAAAGGTAAGTTATAATGCTGTTTATTCATGTTATAATGCTTCTCTAATAGCTGGTGGGTCTGTTTGGCTTGTTTGTGCATGTCCTGTAAGCTCATCGCTCGTTTACAGTTAGAAAGCAGCTAGCGCGATGCTAACGGCGCTAGCTCAGTAGCTCGATCTGTTTACAGAGAATCAGCGAGGCTCGCCATTTAAACTCGTTTAAGATCGCGCTATAGTTGTTACTGCTACCATTTCTGATCAGATACAACAGTCATTATCATAATAATGCGTTATCATGGCTCCATAACGCCAGTACAGTATATCCTGACATGCTACTGGTAAATATTACTACAGTTCTGCTTGCTTTAAAGACATTAAGAAACAAAGATGTGCTCTTATTACTCCTGGCTATAATAAAATACACTCTGAATACCAATACAACTGTCAGCCTTAGTCAGCATTTTAATACTGTCACTATTGTCTATAATTCATCAATTGTGAATTAAATGTGTGAATGAATAGTTATCCTTAACATATTCCTAATATCAATAAATCTGTTAATAAAGCTGTGTCTGGTACATTGTTATTTACGTGATGATTTTTTCTTATTGTATTATTATTAAAGGTAATATTAAAGGTTAAATGTTACCCAGATTATTAGAGCTGCACAATAAAACTGATATTGCAATATATATATATTTGTTTTATCTTCTTTTCTTTTTCTCAATATATAATGCACTATGAAAAACAATTTAACCAGATGACTTAAATAGCTATATTTGGAAGAATGAATCATTCTAGAATGATTGCTGTAATTTTGTTTATTAATAATAATAATAATAATAATAATACATTGAGCATAGATATAAAAATTAACAAAAATATTAAATAAACACTGCCTCATGTTTTCCAAGTAAGTTTAACAGCATTTAGGACCAGAAATTGAGTAATTAACTGTAAAATAACACTGCATAGTCTTTACTGTATACATCAAATATAATTAATCCTGTTTAAAGCTACAAAACTTTAATGCTTCACATCACATTGCATGTGTGTTGTATGTCAGCCAGGCTGTGTGTAGCTTTACACCGGCTCTATGAGGACATCATAAGCACATGTTCCTGATGTTGGACTGATGAATCTCAGTGTGTTGTGTTAGTTTGGCAGAAGTCTGGTCTATGAGAACACTGGTTTTACAGAGACACTGTGGTGCTCATATATGGAATATTAGGATCTAAACTGATAACCCATAATTCACAGCTCATTTCGCTAATACCAAAGTCTAAAAAAAATTTATGCTTGTTAGTATAAATATAATCATTGAATAAGTTGGTCAAAAAAAATGTCAGTCTTGGTTGAAATTGGCTTTTAATAAGTAATACTAAAATGAGTATTTATTTGTCTTTATTTTGTTTTGATTTTTATTCGCTCTTCTTCTTTTCAGATTTTAACTGAGAATAATCAGATTAAACCAACAAGAAACAGCAACTCTAAAGGTATCCAAGAAGTTCATGTAATAATTGAGTTCTTCCTTAAAGTATAGATTTAAGTGTTCCTCAGAAACAGATCGCCACAGTTATCAGTAGGGGTGTAACAATACACTCGTGTCACGATTCGATATCTCAATATTTTAAGCCAAAATAAAGTTGTTGTGTTTTTTGCTAATATATATATATATATATTATTTTGTATTATGATTAAAATAATAATTTTATTATTTGTGCATTATTATCAGATCCAGCAAATATTCTCCCTATGCATTTTTATATTATATTCAACATTATGTATAGTCGTTGTATGATTCTATGTAATAAGATTATTAATGTAATAATGTCACTGAAACTCCGTGAACTTAATTTTTTTCCCTCACGCATTACTCGCGCTTTCAATAGAGATCGCTAAGACATGTGACCAACTGGGCGGGAACGTCATCAGAACGTAAAGAGAAGTCACACTCATACATACAATACTGGAACTCAGGGAGCCATCCTAATGGATCTAGTTACCAGTGTCCCGGTAAAACCAGTGTCCTCATAGATCAGACTTCTGTCAAATTAACACAACACACTTAGTCAAAGTCAAACATCAGGAGCATGTGCTTATGATGTCCTTATAAACCGGTGTCCTCATAGACCAGACTTCTGTCAAACTAACACAACACACTGAGATTCTTCAGTCCAGTTAAACATCATGAAGCGTGTTCTTATGATGTCCTCATAAACCAGTGTCCTCATAAAACCTTGTAAAACACACAACATGACATACTATAATGAACACGCATGTAATGTGATGCATAAAATCCATTAACATTACCTTGAAATTATTATGAAACTATTTTGTAATCTTGTATATTATCTCAAATCAATATTTAATGTGCAAATATTTATTGATGGGTAGTTATGCATGATTATCCTGTCCATGTTTATTCTGTATTACTGGCTGACTGTACACTATCCCTCTTATATATTCCATACATTATGTTTTTAGGTGAAGTGTTTCTGTATGTAATGCTTTATTTTATATGTTCAGAGAAGCCGTCAGACCCAGCTGGCATCAGGCAGGGATGATTGAGCGGCTCTTACTGTAAGTTAGGTAAGTGAGAGTTGTGCTGTAAGAGAAGGAACACACGCAGCAAACACGCGTGTGAGACCTAGGCTGTTCACATGTTTAGACCAGTGTTTCATGTCTGATTTGATGTTTTGTAGACTCTCCGTGAGGTCAATCCTTCCACTCGTGAAATGAACACTGTCCCAGTCAGAAGTCAGAGATGGACAGAAGGTATTGTTTTGTTTTTTCTTTTTGGAAATCAAATAATGGATGCACCAATATGAAAATGTGGGCAGAGTTTGATAACTGATTGTTCTTTATATTTGAAAGACAATAACTGATATACTGGCTGATATATATAAATCCAAATATTGATATACTTTGAGCTTGTTTACAAAAACAAAAGGCTCATCATTAAAAGCCATGACTCAAACACTTGAGCATAAATCAAACATATACTGTACAGTATACATTCATTCCAATGGCTGCCTTATGACTGTGACATTTGAATTAGCTTTCTTTATAATAAATGGCAACACTTTACAATAAGGTTTGATGTTGTTAGTGTTAGTTAACATGATGAACAATACTTCTATAGGAGATATTCATCTTAGTTTAGGTTAATCTCAGCATGTTTAGGATCCAGTGCTGTATCTGTTGATTTAGTGCACTGTGAACGAACATGAACTCATATTTTATTACTCACATTAACACAAGTTTGGCTCTCTGTTAGTTCATGTTAGTTAATGCAATAACAAATTAATTGTAAGGTTTTACCCAAAACATCTACTGCCTTACAAATGTATAATTATAAATCAAATAAAAATGCAAACAAGTCATGGGCAACATTACTGAGGCTACATATAAAGAATCATAATGCATGTAGCATGGGTAAATCAAATGAAATGGACAATAAGAGAATTATATTACTCAAACCATATTGTTGATGAAAATAATACAAGAACAATAAAAGTACTAGTTCTGATAAATAATGCATCAATGTTTTTGAAAACATATCAACATGTTTTATATGATAGTAATATTAAGCATCTTTAATATGAGGGTTTCAGATAACATGGTGTTTGAGCTGCGCTAAAGAGCTGAATGAACACACATAAACCCAAGCGCTTTGTTAAAGAGCTTTAGCTCAATGGAACTCAACCTATATATGATAAATTACATATTTATAGAAAATAAACACAAAATTTCAACTAATACTTGCACAAAATCATGCATAGATGAACTTGAACTAAGTTCCAAAGAGAAACTGTTGTGGATGCAATGAAGTGCTTTGCTTGAATGTTATTTAACGAAACGAAATGCATCCTATTTGAGAGAAATCTAATGTTTATACTATTTAACTTTACTATCACGTCGTATATCAGCACAAACTGATGCAAATGCACTAGTGAACTTGACTGTGTTTGTCGAAATGTGGAACTCCTGTTGTGCACGTGCTCTTCCCACAACAGTGCGCTGAAACACGGCAACCAAAGAATTCACAACGTCATATTACAATAGTTTCCTCATTATAATGTTATGTACATTATAGTCATATGGTGGCGTGTGCGGAAGAGATGATCACGGTTGGCCTACAGTGAAGAACTTTACTGCAGCGTTCAGAAACTCATACTATCTCAGATAAATCAGATATACACACGCAATTCAAAAATATTACAACTTACAATTCCACAAAATGCTGCGACTACCCAAGCAAACTCTCCCTGTAACACCGCACTGATTTCACAGATGAACATCGCACATCTGAAGCTGAAGGAAATAATCCATTATTATTATACCGGTCTCATGTTCATTATCAGATGGGCAACGGTAAAATTAAAATGAGCTATTATTTTTCAATTCCGATATGGTGTCCGATATTATGCATACCTGATTGGTTATGACCATACATTTATTACTATATACGGGACTTATGTCACCCTGTTTTAAATCTTAAATCACTATTAATCTCATTAATTTGATCAAAATGAATACTGAGTGGTTTGAAATGTACCACCATACCTGAATGTGTCTTGGCATCATCAGTCTTCTTTTGCTCAAGTATTTGATGTTCAGTTGAGAGTTGACAGTGGTTAATCTGTGTTAATGGAGTCTAGTATCTGTGCTGCTTCATTTGGATCATCTCTGAATCCTTTGTCTGTATGTTTATCTCTTCTTTCTTTACCTTTTTTCCAGGTGAGCCCTGAGGAGGACCAATCATCATTGGATGATCAAGACTGTGTTGAGATGGTAATACAAAGAGCATTGCATCATTTTAGAAAATGCTAGTCTAGGAAGAACTCATCATCTTTAGGCCTGTTTACACCTGGTCATTGTCTTCTGATTTATCAGAACGATTCCATTACACTTGGCCACATAAATGAGTCTTTGCAAAATGGATATAAAGCCGATCTTTAATTTGCACGCTATACGCTGATTTAACAGTGTTCACATCATCCAAAGCTACTGCTATGAGCAGCATTTGATTTATCATCAGCAAATTTCAGATCAACAGGAGAGAGAGTAGCATCAGCACTGGTAAAATCATTTATTTTCACTACATTTAAAGATGACTGTGTTGACCGCTGTCATATCTGACTTTAACATGACATATTAGCCTAAAACATGCTCTCACTTATTTCTTATTTGACATTTTTGTGAGGAATAAAGTTTACATATGTGGTTTCATCAACCGTATGCATTTACACATGTCCAGTTTGATCTGGAAGTCCCCTTAGACCACCTCCTGAAGTGGTTTGAGTGACTTGAGTCAAATCCGTCTCCAGCTGCGTTGTGTAATAACATAAATTGTCTTTGTATTTTGTGCCATACGCTTCTCTGAAACAAACTAAATTCAAAAGCACGATATGGCTTAGTGCCCTTATCAAATCACAAAAGACGATAATGAAGTACTGTAATTCCTCAAATAAAAGCCTGTATTCAATTAAACACGGGGCCTCTGATAGTGGCTGGAGGCGTGGTCAGCAAAAACAAATAAAGGCCGGTCTCAAATTGAGGCCAGGGAAAAATGTGTGGATAATCTCCTAAATGCCTTTAATTTAATGTGCATTGAAGTATATGGTAACGTACAGTAGGGCTGTGCCGTGACGCTGACCGACATCATGATAGAGCGCAACCATCCTGATGCCGCGCCCGTTGTGAGTCTAGCGAGTGCGACACACTCCTGGTCTCTTCTATAGTTAACATTAAGACTTTGCAGGGATTGCTCTGTAAGTTAAATTGATAATATAACTGATGCATATATGCCATTTTAAATAGGCTACTGTAGTCCATGAGAGATGTGACGTCTGTGAAAATACTGTGTCAGGCAGGCTACACAGATATTGATCTTCACAATATTAGCCTCTCGTCTCTTTTATGTCTTACTCTGCATTTAACTTAAAATATTTTATTTTGTACAAGAAAACAGCATAGGCTTCAAAATAAATGTTGTTGAAATATTGTAACTTGGTCATTATGAACACCTAATATCTCCTTATTGAGAGAAGTGCGTGCAACCTAGAAGCACAGATGCCTAATTAGTTGGGTCAGAAAAATAACAAAATTATAGTTTTTAAGTATAAAAAAAATATGTCAAGAGACATAGGCTATTAAAATAAAAAGTGCTTAAAAGTACACAATTCTTCTCAAGTGGAAGGAAGCTTTTTCCCTCACGTTACCGATATAGAAAGCGGATCATTAGTTGGCTTAGTAAATTAACGAAATTATATATTTTTTAAAGTAGAAAATAATATTTATGTAAAGAGATATATTAAAATAAAAAGTGCTTAAAAGTACACAACTCTACTTAAGTGGAAGGAAGCTTATTAGAAGAGTTATAAGCTGGGTTAGCAAGCTAAAATAACCTCACATGCAACCTATATAGAAATTAAGCGGAATAAACATTTAATATTTTTCAAATGGACAATGGTGGCTACCGTAATTCTGACCCAAATTGCTTCGTCGCCATTCTGGCTGTTGTTGTAAATGGGGATATATTTGCAAATGTAAAAAAAATACGATGTATCTGTCGACTGGAACGCTGTCGCTTTTAATTTAAAACAGTTTATTTAAAGCAATTATTTTTCAAACAGATGGAATTAGAAATACAGGCCTGCGCCTAATAAAAGCCTTCTTCAAATAAATGCCTGGTCCCTTCTGCAGTTCAGGTAAATAAAGGCAAATTTATTTGAAGAAGGCTTTATTTGAAGAAGTACGGTAAGTCTACAGTCTGTTGTGCTGCTGTTTCAAACTGAACCGCACACTTTTCTCACTCGATCGGCTCATGATCTGGCATCTTCCACAGGAATGAATGCATGGACTCCATCTCTGCATGTGCCTTGAGTTTAACACGCAACCAGCACCAGTTACACTCTATTTTCACTTTTGCATTAAAAATAAATTTAGCAACAATTCTTATAATATTGATATAAAAGTATTACACCCATAATGGCAACACTTTACAATAAGGTTGTATTAGTTCACATTAGTTAACATAAACTAACCATGAACAACACCTCTGATCAGCATTAATCTTAACTCACATTTATTAATGCATCATTTCAGTGCAATTAGTTAATATTGTTAATGCATTAGTTAACATGAACATATCTTTACTGTTTTGTGAGGTTATCTTACTGTACATATTAGTTTGCGTAGCAGTTGACACACACACACTAAACATTTCTAACTCACCATCTCACTAAAAATGCTGCTGTGTACCTTATCAACATTATTACACAAAGTATGTTTTAATGGTTTTGAGAACCTTATCACATGTACACTATTTCAACATTAACTGATGTGTTAACATTTGTAGGTTCATTACAAAGCAGTAAATAATAATAAATGCTTCGTTAATGGTAAGTCATGTTGATAAAGAGTTCAAATAACACATCAGGTAATGTTGAAATAGTGTACACTTAACAATAAGAGTCATACAATCCATGAATAAATGATCTGTTGAATGTCAGTAATGATAGTAAAGTGCATATAAACATGAACAGCCTATCCGCTGATGTTCAGATGCTTTCCACTGTAGAATTATGTTTACCAACAGCTCAAATCAAGGACTTATTAAATAATGTTGATAAGGTACACAACAGCACTTTTACCTTTAGAGTATGTTCATCCTTAGTTTGTGTCACCTGCTGCGTAAACTAATGTAAATATGTACAGTAAGATAACCTTATTAAAAACAGTAAAGCTACAGGCACTGTTGACTAATGCATTAACTATATTAACTCACTGTTAACGTGGATAAATGCATTAATATATGTGAATTCAACAGAGGTGCTGTTCATGGTTTGTTCATGTTAACTAATGTTAACTAATACAAGCTTATTGTAAAGTGTTAGCGTTATTATTATACAGCGTAATTTGCCATGTTTGATAAGTGCCATCTGAATACAGGTTCTTGTTTTAAATGTGTCTCTTTCTTTAAGATGAGATCAGTCTGACGGATCTGAAGGGGATGTTCCTGCTGGAGCTGCAGTAATGTTGGTATGTGTTTATGGACATGTTTATCATTATTTTAGCCCATTATTATATTAAATAATTTATACTATATTAGATAATTTCCATAAAATATTAGTGCAATTTTACTTTAGTATTTTCACCAAAGAAAAATGGGTTTAAGCCTTTTATATATAATGCTGTAGTGTGTAATTATGTATATAATGTGTATCAGTTTACATTTCTAAACATTCATTTTGCCATTAATTGTAATGATCAGTTATCAATAATCAGATTTTTGCACTTATAGTGAAGCTTTTCTAGAAGAGCATTAATGGAATCAGTGTTGCACCAACATTGCATTTCTGGCAGATAGCAATAAGCTGATCATGTTCAGTTGGTCAAACACTTAAAAAGGAGGTGTTTAATATAACATTTCATCTCCAGAATAATATTTTGAATGTCATTTGAAATGTATTTTTTTAGATATCAGGCACATAACCAGTTGTATGTTGTAGATAGAGGTTTGAGTTATGTCTGATCTCTGATTTCTTCCAGGTGTTCAGAAGATGCCCTGAAGTTTCTCAAGGTACCTGAGGTTTAAATCAGAGCACCACCATCACTGTGGGCACGTGAGCGGTCATATAGTTAGAGCTTACTAAAGCATGTGTTCTTCTGTACAGACAATGCCAGCGAGGCAGAGATTGAAATCCTTACGGAAAGGACAAAAGTGTGCTTGTCAAATGCTGTAAAACTTCTGTAGGGCAGCAGCACATACGAAGACCTCACTCTACATCTAGTTGTTTAACTGTTCTTTAAAGAACTAGTTTGTCTTAATTTGTCTTAACTTAATATTCAAAGTTATTATTGATCTGACTGCATTGACACTGTTATATGAGAAGTGAACTGAGCTGGGCGGTGCCATGAGCGTTGCCCCAGAGCTGCTGTAGAGATGATCTGATGATCTTTACACCGTAACTGAACCAACACTATACTCTTATCTGCTCTACAGCCCAAACTCACTTCATAATAAAATATCATTTTAATAAATATAATAAACAATTTCCTGTTATCACTGTAAAGCTGCTTTGAAACTTGACTTTGTATTTTTGGTTAAAGTGTCCCTTATATGTCGGTATCTCTACATTTATTGCATATTGAGGAGTTCATTTTATACATCTCAAAGCCTGTTTAATGCCTTATTTAAACTGGGCCTGTTTCCAAACGGGCTGTTTTGTCAATTTCTTGAAGCTGTGAATGTTTCATCCGCTTGACAAACAGTAATGATGCTTTCTGAAACATATTTTTAAGTTTGTGGATGTCACTTTCCTCTTAAAATGGCATGACATGAGGCTTCTTATGTTCATATTTTAAGTCATAATTAAAGCACTGCTAAAACACTTTGGTCCCATGTAATCTTCTAAGTTTTTTTTGTGTGTGTAATGTACTGAGAGATCCGGTACTTTAATCACCTTAGTCTTGGTAGTTAACCATATCGTCAGGTGTGTGTGTATATGGGCATGTACCATTAAACACACTGGTCCCTGTAATGTTGGATTGTGCAGTTGTGTGTTGTGTTTAAGATCCAGTCCTCTTAAATCACCTTAGTCTTGGTAATACACCCTGTTGTCATGTTTGTGTGTGTGTGTGTGTGTGTGTGTGTGTTTATGTGCCTGTAAGACACACTGGTCCCTGTAATGTTGGATTGTGCAGTTGTGTGTTGTGTTTAAGATCCAGTCCTCTTAAATCACCTTAGTCTTGGTAATACACCCTGTTGTCATGTTTGTGTGTGTGTGTGTGTGTGGTTATGTGCCTGTAAGACACACTGGTCCCTGTAATGTTGGATTGTGCAGTTGTGTGTTGTGTTTAAGATCCAGTCCTCTTAAATCACCTTAGTCTTGGTAATACACCCTGTTGTCATGTTTGTGTGTGTGTGTGTGTGTGTGTGGTTATGTGCCTGTAAGACACACTGGTCCCTGTAATGTTGGATTGTGCAGTTGTGTGTTGTGTTTAAGAGCCAGTCCTCTTAAATCACCTTAGTCTTGGTAATACACCCTGTTGTCACGTTTGTGTGTTGTGTGTGGTTATGTGCCTGTAAGACACAATGGTCCCTGTAATCCACTAAAATGACATATATTGTGTATTGTAAAATCAGAGTCCTCATAATCCGGTCGGGCCCCAAAAATCACAATTATGTCATAGGCGGAACATTTCAGGATGGGCGGGAATGTCCTTGTGTACCACCAAAATATCATATTGTCATATTTTCTGTTATGTTGAGTGTATAGACTATTTGAAGTCAGATGTGTGATCTGCAGAGTAAAAAAAAATTTTTGATAGTTTTATCATCACTGTAGGACATTGGGAAAGGGTGTCCCCTTATACCACCACCCTACTGGTTTGGCCATCAAAGTCCTTCTATACCACAAAAACAAGTATAGGTGTGTGTGTGTGTGTGTGTGATGGGTAGGTTTAGTGGCAGGGGCAGTGTGTGTGTGTGTGTGTGTGTGTGTGTGTGAGTGATGGGTAGGTTTAGGGGCAGGGGCAGTGTGTGTGTGTGTGTGTGTGTGTGTGTGTGTGTGTGTGTGTGTGTGTGTGTGTGTGTGTGTGTGTGTGTGTGTGTGTGTGTGTGTGTGTGTGTGTGTGTGTGTGTGTGATGGGTAGGTTTAGTGGCAGGGGCAGTGTGTGTGTGTGTGTGTGTGTGTGTGAGTGATGGGTAGGTTTAGGGGCAGGGGCAGTGTAGGGGGATAGAAAAGAATGTACAATTTGTACGGTATAAAAACCATTACGTCTATGGAGAGTCCCCAGAAATAAGAATCTCATTCCAGCTCTGGTGATTTCACACACGAGAGAATCATCATCATCATATAAAGACGCTGTTAAATGACTCTCCGCTGTGGAAATCATGATCACGATCGTCTGCCCACACACTCAATAACCACACGCAAACTACAGCCACGACCACAATCTGTCCTTTTAAATCACTGCATGAAAATATAGTTATCTTTAGCTGGAAAGATGTTTTATATGCATACATTTTCATAACTGTGTCTGGGGTTTGTACAATGCAACCACAAAAAAAAGAGAAAAGGCATCGTAACATTAAACAACAGCTGCAAACAAAGCCGTGATTCCTCTTCAAACACACAAACGTGCGACGCCGTCCTCTGAGACGCGCCATTTACATGTAACAAGCCACTCGCGAGAAACAAAAGGCCTTAATTAAGCGCCACTAATTAACTCAGTAAGTGTGTGTGTGTGTCTAAATAAGTCATATAATCCTGGTGGCTGCAGCAGAAGAGCTCAGGTGAAACCAGCCCACGCACACCAACACCTGCAGTGCACTGTGGGAACGCTTTTCCATGGGAATATATTGTAAAATGTAATTATTCCTGTGATGCAAAGCTGAATTTTCTATATAATTACAAGCATTTGTGTAAGAGCATATACAGTATGTGACATGTGTATGTTGCTGTTCTCTCTCTCTCTCTGTTCCTGTGTTTTTCTCCAGGGGGAAATGAAGCTGAATCCACTCTGAACACAATGACTTCATGCAACATTACAATCCAATCTTCGGAATTACGACATCAAAGCGAAAAAGTAACAAGATGTGAAATTTAAACTGGCTAGTATTTAACGGCAGACAACGGCTTCATTTCTCGCTCGGGGCGTTCAGGAAAGAAAGACTTCGGGAGAACAAGAAGCCGAGACGATCGGGGATGGAGTGTGTGTGGTGAGCGATGGCTGGCGGAGGGATGACCTTCTGATGAGGAAATCCCACCTGATCTCAACTGATGAAATCATTTCCACTGACACATTCTGTGCTTTGTAGGAACTAAACATTATCACAGCTGACAGCTTCAGACGTACAAGCTCAAGTTTGGAGCTGCAGATGTGTATCTTAATACACTTTAAATGTGTAGAGATATGCAAGCGACCAGACCTTTAGTGGCAGGTTTAACGATGAGCTGTGTGATCACGTGACGTTAGCGATCATGTGACGCGGGTTTGTGCCCTCGCTGTTTTAATTAAACAACACAGAAGAGCATCAAGGACAGAGCGAAAGCCAGAAGAGCTGGAGGCGTCTGCACTGTACACTGGATTTATAAGACAGTGGTGTTGAAAGATGTTAAAGTAGTTCCAGATTTCTGTTATATGTGTTGCTCACTTTGCCTTGTTGAATACAACAACAACAACAAAACACACATAGCTTAATGAGTTTTAAATTAGTCTTGTTTTCCAATTACATCTAAATTTGTGTTGATATATGTGTGCATTGTGGATAATGCACATAAATGTGAACTTGGATCTGTGCATGCAAGTGTGTGATTTGTTTATGTGCATTGAGAATAATGCATGTTTGTTTAATTTGTTTTGTATAATGCATTTAACCATTCATATTTCAAAGCAGCAGAAAAAAGGTGCACAAGTACTTTTTTGTGTGCATATGGTTGTGATTTGGTTGTCATTGAGTTTGCATGCGTGTGCATTGTGAATAATGCATATATCATGTTTGTACAATGTGCACTTGTGATTTCTGTTTGCATATGTGTGCAATGTGAATAGTTCACTTACAATGTGCATTTATATTTGTCATTGCATGTATGCAAGTGTGTGGTTCATGTGTTTGTGAATAATGCATGTTTGTTACATATAATTGGAGGGAGTATCTGAATCTGGCCTGGACCCAGAGTATCCCCAGTGTATAGAAGTGATTAGAACTAGTGTGGAGAAGAGGTGGTGGAGGGATGAACAGAGGTAAGACGTGAGGTAAGATGTGTCTTATCACTGATTGGCTGAATACTCTCCACTCGTGTTAATTATCTGAACGTGCTCCGTTTGCTTTGTGTGCATTGTTTGTATAGTGTGCACTTGTGATTTTTTGTGCATGCAAGTGTGTGATTTGTTTGAGATTCATGTGTTTGTGAATAATGGATGTATTGTTTAGTGTACATTTTGTGTGCACGTGTGTGATCTGTTGTTGTTTGTGCATGCATTGTGATTTATGCATATATCATGTTTGTACAATGTGCACTCATGATTTCTGTTTGCATATGTGTGCATTGTGAATAATTCACATACAGTGTGCATTTATATATGTGAGTGCATGTATGCAAGTGTGTGATTTGTTTGCGATTGTGTTTTGTGAGTAATGCATGTAGTGTGTTTGTTTGATGTGCACAAGTACTTGTGTTTTTGTGTGCATATTAGTGTGATTTGTTTGCTCTGTATGAATGCATGTGGGTTGTGTGCATTGTAAAATAATGCATGCAGCATCACTTGTGATTTTTTTGTGCATATTTTGCACAAATGATGTATGTATGCATTATGAATAATGCACATACTGTATTTGCACAATGTGCACTTGTATGTACTTGAAAGTGTGACTGACAAATGTGTTTGTGAATAATGCATGTTTGTTTAATGTGCATATGTGCTTGTGTTTATGTGTGCATTTGTATGATTTGGTTATGTGCATTGTGAATAATGCATGTAGCGTGATTGTATAGTCTGTGATTGCATGTGTGTGATTGTGTGAATAATGCATCTCCTGCGTCTCCGCAGCATCTATAAGGACGCGATGACATCATCGAGGCGCATGCAAGCTTATCATGTGTCCTCTCTTTCTGTGCATATTTCCTTCTGTAGATTTTCCATCAGATAATCATCTGTATCATCGTGCCCGTGTGTTTCTCTGCTCGGCTAGTTTGTCAGATGTTCTTCAGAGGATTGGTAAAAGCCAGAGAAGAGGACGAGAGAGCAGGCGAGTGAAAGCATTTTCATGTTCAGTCGTATCCCAGAGCCCCAAACACACACACGCGCGCACCGCCTCTTTTATTTCGGAGAGTGTGATTCTCTTTGAGGCTTGTGAGTTGCTCTGGGTGGCTCCAGAGACGTATAAAGCATTTGGCTAGTGTCTCTCTGGGCTTCTGAAGACTCGAGCGTCTCGGTTATCTGAGGAAACCCTCGGCGTCTCATGTCGTGTCATATGCAACTGATTATAATGTTTATTGATTGAATGATTATGTAACAGAAGATTCTAGTTCATTTGAAGCTGATAAAGGTTTGTAGCGCAGCATGATGAGGATCAGGGACGGAGGTCATCAGACGAGCTGATTATTTTGAGAGAGATTGAAACTCTTTGATTGACTGTTTATCCATAGAAACTTTCTCAACTGGCTATGTTTAGTTGCGAGTCATGCTTATGTTTCTAATACCACCTTCAGCTTTCTGAAAGAGACGTTTCTTCATCTCTCCTGTTGTTGATTGTTTTCTCATTCTCGACTCACTTTGATGATTGTGTTTATTTGTGTTTGTTTATGCAGTAATATTCTCCTCAAAGCTGAAACTGATGCTAGTGAACAGCCGTTCTGCATTAGAAAGACTCTATGAAAGGGAAGAAATTAAAGGGCTCATTTTTGTATTTTTTTATACAGTTGTCTGAGGTCAACTTATGACGTTTGTGTGGTTTTAACATTCAAAAACATCATAATGAATAAGTAATAGGCTATTTCTACCCTGGCTTTGAGCCTAGCTCCTGAACGCTCTGTTTTTATTGGTGTGCCACATTGAAGACTTAAAGTAAACGCCCACTGCTATGATTGGATAACAGTTTTGCATATTATAATGAGCTTCGGCTCCCCCGTCATTACATGTGGGGGATTGTTTTGAAAGCGTGTGGAAAAACGGCAACCGGAATGATTCGCCCATACATGTTCGACCCGGAGTCTGATCTCGAATCGCAGGACAATGACCCAACAACACCTCAAATACAGAGGATACTCCAGCCTGTGACAGCGCAGTAAGATATCGTTAATTATGTTTAGTTAGACACATACTTTATAAAGGGGGGGTATCACACACAGTTTATGTCAATCTCATGTCTCTCTTGAGTACCTATAGAGTAGTGTTGTTCCTTCATATCTCCCTAGAGTCTTTCATTTTATTATATTTATAAAAGACAGATATGCTGTACCGAGTCTTTCCGAATAAAACCGAGCGGCTGGAGGCGTATCATGTGGGCAGAGCTAAAGAGTCACGTTCATGTTGTTTACTTGCTGTGCACTGACGCACCGACGGCCAACACACAGACATTTGAAGCAGTTTTACTCACCGCCTGCTTCCAATGCACGACCGTGAACCTTTATCGCTGGGACCGTTCCGTCTGTTAACATTAGACAAGCTACAAATCTGGAGTCGAACTGGGCCTTGTTTATAAAACTATCAATGGCGAAATGCAGCGAACAAACAAAAACATTTGCACAACTCCGGTGCTGCTCCGAAAAAACAAACTCCATCCACTGTCCCATTAACGCTGGGTTCTTTGGGAAGCTGAACAGGGTTGTCTTGCCCTGACAACCAAAAACACACTTCTTTGGTGACTTTGTTGATTTGGTGAAGTCATGTGACCTGTGCAGTGCAGCCGACGACTTCCCTAAAGCCGAGCAAAGCGCGTTGATGGGTGTGCTTTTGCTCTCTCAATCCGGTCAACATGTGCACGCGCCCTTCCGGAAGAAGTGCCCGTATAAGGAAATTCCGCCATTGTTGACATCAGACAGGCCCATTCTCGAAAAAAACCTTTCCGAAACTAGTGAGAAATCGGAAAGGAGTATTTTTGGCACAGAAATACTCCATCAAATACTCCAACTTTGTCCATGTTTAGCATGGGAATCCAAGTCTTTAACAGTGAAAAAAGCTCAGAATGCATGAATAGCATTTCACCCCCCCCCCTCTTGTTTACAAAATAATTTGCGGTAAATGAAGCGAACAAAAAATAAAGTTCATCCATGCATTGCTAATATTGGAATCCGAAGGAAGGTTAAGCACAACCAGGCACTGTACAATATTGTGTAATCTTCAACGGCATGTTTATTGCTTGGAAGTTCGATCCGGTTGAGCTCCACGTAGGCCTATTACATGTCATGCGTGAATCGTGGGGTACAGGCTGAGCCAGCTGTCAATATGGCCCCATTTACACTATATGGTTCAAGTGACCCAATCCCGATTATTCCCTCTCATGTGGCACGGATCGGATATGACATGAATGTGTAAGCAGGACAAAACGCATATATTATGATTATCCTCAGATCGGATTCAGGCCTCACTCATATGTGGTAATAAATCCGATATGATTCGGATACGTGGCATTTGCGTCTGCCATGTAAGCGGTCAGATCGGATATTCCCCAGTAAACGCGAGCCGCACGTTTTTGATAAAGAACTGGAGGCGAATGACATCAACTCAGGTGGACACCAACTACGGTCAAGGGCTCTCCTCTTTTTTCACCGCCTTACGAGAGCAATGTTTTGCTGACCTTTAAATATGAATTAAAACATTGAATTATCATTTCATCTGCATCCATTGCATATCACTCAGTTTTACTTACTTTTTCGAGTCAGAACGTCTTGGGCTGTTTTGCCAGTATAAATGCAAATATCGGACATGGGTCGCTTTTAAAAGATTATGTAAAA